>JAVQJG010288367.1:0-16227 GCA_036024015.1 Craterocephalus amniculus | reverse complement strand
ACAGCTGAAGAATACAAGTGCAGTTGTAGAGGGGCACTTAGTGCAAACCCTGCTGCTGAAGCTGATCCCCATTTTGCCAAACAGATGCTAATGCTTCCAGCACACTCAGGTGTATTTCGGGAACATTAGCAGGGGATCATTTTTATGATGGAGGTTCTGGTTGTCCTTATTGAAAAATATCAAACATGAGAGTCTGTCAGATACTGCAGCACATTTTCTCTCATGGTAGAACTGAAGAATTACTTGGCTTTTTTCCTTTCTAATAAAGTTATTTGCAAATGCATGAAGATGGTTTATAAATAATGCCCAGTAAGTTTTTTTGTTTTGCATCTCAGCTTTTGCAAGTGTAAATTTTAGCTGTGTTGTGTTATTGTTTTTTTTTCATCTTCTGACATTTTCTTACCAAATCATCACCTGAACCTGCATCAGACGTCTTAGGTATGATATATTGTATGTTTAGAAACATTAGGATGTTTTATAATCTTAGATTATCAATCAATAAGTTGGAGTTTTATGTGCGTATTTTGCCCTTGTTTGCTTGCACAGTGGTGTGTTTGCGTATCAAAAAGCTGCACAAGGTAGATCAGACAGACTCATACTAGCTCCAAAGACCTAAATCAAATGTCAATAAGGCGAGGTAGATGTAATCACCCTGTTGTGGCCTGTGGAAATATACTCACCGCAGTTGGATTTCTTCAAATAAGTGAGTTAAATTGTTGGCAACTTTGCAAATAAGATAAAAATGAAGCAATCTGAGACAGCCAGAAAGCTTAAAAAGCTTGAAAAATTAAATGTCAGAGTAAGCATCATCAAACAGTTTGCTCTATTAGAGTATGCTTGGCATGGCTGCCCTGACAAACCTTTCTGTTTGATTGCCCATCACACACTAAAAACTCCACACTGATAGACAGAAATTGAAGCTGACCATTTCAAACTGCTCCCAAATACTGCTCGTAGACTGACTCTGCCCAGCTGTCGGGTCAATGTGTTTTACACCACTTGAGTTAAATGCACTGCAGCAAATTGCCCTACTCACAGAGTTGTTGTATACACTTTGGGTTGCTGTGGCCATGCACGCTGGTTGAAAGAGCTAGCATTTCGACAAAAGATCCTCAGCTCATGTTGAACTTAGAATAAGTGACAGGAATAATAAGATGTCCTCGCAGGGTGATGTAGCGGACAGCCATGGCATTCCCAGCAGCCATCAGGCTAGCAAAGTGGCATCTCATATTTTCTGCATCTTCAAGTCCTCCCACCAGAACAGCCTCCCAAGTGGCATTTCATCATGACCAGGATAATCTTATGCAAGGTAGTGAAACAGCAGTCAATTTGCAGGTAATTAAACCCCAGTGATTTAAAGTTGAAGCAACATATAGTGAGCAGTCAATATGGCTTCATACTTTTTGGAACAGTAATAGTTTACCAAAACTTGAAGATGATGATGAAGACATGTGGACGTTACAACAGGGTATTCCACTGCAGCGGAGGACTATAAGGACAGAGTCACATGGTTGTATTCAGCCAGCTCTGCACAGTGCATGAAATCTGATCATCTCAAGTAACCTAGATAAAGTGAAATAATAGGTTAAAAAACATATTTAACTCTTTAAAAAAAATGATTTTTTTAGTCTACAGACGTAACTATTGTCTATTAGATTGACTTTGAAAAAGGTAACTTCATAGGGTCAAAGAAGGCATCGTGAAAATGATCGTCAGGTAAGACTTAGGCTTACCAAAATTTTATTCCACCCAGTTATGAGCAATTTCAAAGATTTAACTTCACAGTGTTTGAATTAAAAGCTAAATTCTTCTTCGATCTTAAGTTAATTTATAGCTATGAGTTAAAACTGTGATTGCTTTGACAGAGACATTTTTAGAGGGTGTGTATTAGGACTACAAGAAAAGAGAATGCAGGACAGGAAGCTTATCGTAGTCTTCACTGATTAATTAAGTAATTAAATGTTCCATATCTTAGGGTTTCTGTTTTTCTTTTTTCCTTCTTATTCTGGCAACCAGCTCTCTGTCGGTGTTTCTTGATACTTTTTCTTCCCAGCTGCGCTCAAGTAATTTGATATGCTTTTAAAACATCAGCGAAACTTAATAAGAAACCAAAGTAATTTAGTTGTTATAATGTTTGTATTTAGCTGCAATTAAAAGAACGGTTCAATAAACAAATTCTCCTTTTTACTGTCTTACTCTGAGAATCAGTCAAGGTCTTTTTTTCCCGCAAGTTTCCTCTGGATATGATTTTTAGAGTTTGTTAGTTTATTCAAGTGGTAGCAGTTCAACGCACGCCACCTCTTTTCAAAAAATAAGTATTTGAGCTATGATGTATTCAAAAGAATATTAAGAAGCTTTACCAACATTTTTGATTCATTTAAGATTTGATATGGAAAGAGTAAAAAATCTTCTCTTACATGCCTCTTTAATGGCATCACGGCATAGCGTCGTCTGCCTGCAGCCATCGGGGTAGCTCTGCTGATGCTTATCTGGGCACAGAAGCAATGAGATTGTCTTGTGTTTGGATTTATATGGGTTGTAATAATCTACCCAATTGGATAGTGTCTCAGAAGTAAAACTGTCCCTTTGATTATGTCCATGTGTGTGTCAGTTCATGTCAAAGGTCAGCTTTCCTACTATAGAGGTTTACAAGAGAAGAGTTACAATTTTCTGTCAAGGTCTTTAGCCAAACTTGACTTAAAAGCTGCTTTTAACTGGCTGGCAGTGCTCTGAATCATCAGAGAGCTGTCAGCGGGCCTGCTTCTACATTCAGCCTCATATCGGGATGACATCCATGACGCAACATTGTGAGCCTGCCTTCTTTTCTTTTTTCTAGAGGAATGTTTTTGTCCCAGTCTACTTCACTTGGCTATTCAGGTGTTTTTAGAAATTGAATTCAGCTTCCCCGTTGTGCAAGTTATCAAACCAAATGTCTTCCCTTTATTGCTGGAAAGAAACGGCACGCTTTTTAAAAACTGCGGCACACCTGCACCTGGATGTTTTCAGTGGAAAGGGAAGTTTGAAAAGGAGCTGTCAATATGTTTTGTACGTCTTAGGCAGCGAAGTGGAGTGATAGCTCTCGTGGGGGATGGCCTTAAGCTCTTATTCTATAAATATTAATAAAGCCCACTAGTCTGCCTGGAAGGAAGCTAACAGTTTGTTCATGTCAAAGACAGGGCTTCGCTGTGACAAGTTGTGAAAAGAGTGATGAGATAACATAGCAGTGGTGAGTTGACATTTAGTGACAGGTCTCATTTTTCATAAATGAAATGTCATCACTGGCAACGGAGGCAGGGCCCGATGACCTCTTCTAAAACTGTGACGCAGCAAACCCGCCATGAATTTGATATTTTACTCTTTTTTTAGGTATTGGATTATTTAGTCACTGCATACAGTAAATAATGACTTGTATTTATTTTCATTAACAGCTACAGTTTTAGTGTTTGTGTTTAACCTTGTAATTTCACACTGCAGTTGCTCTATTTGTATCACGCACACGCTGTAGCATTCTGACAGATAACCATGCGTCTGTTCTATTTTCATCTCACCGTCATAGCGCTTGGATCTCGCAGCGGCCTGCGTATCAACATGGCTGCTTAACTTTAAGACTAATTGCACCAATAATGCAGACGAGAATAGAAGATTTTGGCTGCTGATGACTGTGCGCTGCCAAGATGCACTTGTTGTCTGCAACAAAGCCGAGGCAGCAACACAAAGCTTTGGCGTGCTCATAGACGCAGAGCGTTTTCCGACATTAGAGTTGCAGATGCACTCAGTACATGCTGATAGTGAGTGCTGAAAACATGAAATTCAAAAGCATCCATGAAAACTTTTCGGAAACTTGTCCCAGTGAATTAAATAGATCTGCAAGGAAATGCAGCATCTCTTTGGATGAGATATCTTGGATAGTTTATTTGGCTTCTAATGTTTGTTTTCTGTGTCATGCATGCTAGCCGTGCCTTAACATTGGCATCCAAACTCTCAAGGTTTAGCCATTAAAGGCTTCAGACATCACTGGCATCTATCAGGGAATCCATCAGCGAGTAAAGACAGAGCGTTCTTTCTGTGCTGGGTTGGTGTGTTGCCTTCCTGCTCGTGTGGGTTTTCCCTGGAGGTTCCAGTTTTCTTCCACAGTTCAGAGATGTGTGTTGGATTAACCAATCATCCTCAAGTGGCCATTGTGGGTTTTTGAAATTAGAAAGAAAATGGATCTGACTAAAGAACCTTTGCACATCATGCACTTCTGTTGCGTTAAGTAGGCTATTGCGCTCGCCTGTCACTCATGGTGAACCCGCCCATGAGTTTTAAAATCTAATAAGAATTGAAGCAGCTGCATTACATCAGCTAAATTCAGAATGCATACAATTGTCATAATGAGACAAAGCTGATAGAGAGATTCAAAAATTCACTGTTTATGTCTCCTGTGAAGTTGGCCTTTTTAACACGGGGCCAGTGGGGACCGACTCCACCTCGAATGGCCATTCAAGGAACTGCAGCGTTTGACACCTCTTAATTGGCTTCATTTCTAAGCCCCAGAGGTTACCTCATGGATTGTAAGCCTGTGTGGCTTTCTTTGTGTCTCTTAGCACTGTGATAGACCCATGGCTTGTCCAGGGTGGACCCCTACCTCTCTCCCAGTGTAAGATGGGATAGGCTTCCATAGTGGATGCAGGAAAAGATGGCTGCAAACTCTGAATTACTTTTGTGTATGGAAAAGCATAATATTCAGTTTAGTTTAGTTTTTTTATTCATGATGAGACCGAAATGCTTTTTAGGTTCTAGTTTTAAGAAGTTGACCAGGAACATCAAATGATCATGTAAACTATTTTCATCATTGGAGCAACATGCACGCAAGATAATCAGTAGTAACTGTGTTTTTATCCATCATTTCAGGATAAGAAACAATTATAATTATAACCAAACTAGCAAGAAAACCAACAACAAAGACTTCAGAAATGAGTAATATTGAAATGTCCATTATGTGTTGAAGTGTCACATCATGATTAAAACTTTTTTTCTCTTGCCCCCATTTCCAATTTCCTGTGCTTACAGAGAGCACAACATTGTTAAGATAATCATGGTCTTTGATTCTTCGAGTACAATTTGAGCTTTGCTGGGAAACGGTGTTTTGACTGAGCCCAGCCATGTTTGTAAAGCCCAGTTGCTGTGATCGATTAGGTTGATGAGTTGCCTCAGCCTTAACTGTACTGCTCATCCAAACAACATGAGCGAGTGATTGAGGTCATTCGTGCCAGCTCATCCACCCTGCCCAAGAAACCAGAGAGAAACTGTGCTCTTCTGGCATCTACACTAATTTCTTCCCCTCTCCTATCTAGTTTCCTAATGTATGTGTGTGTCTGTTTGACAGTGTGTTGAAACCGCTCCCACCACACACTGGGCAATGAACTCAGTGGAAACTCTGGTTACAATGACTTTAAGCCAAAAAATGAGAACCACTTGTCCGAATGACTTCAAAGTCAGCACTCTGCTTCTTTGAGTGTCTAGTAAAACTCCCTCCGAGTGTAAAGGAGACTGACGGAGCTGCTGTATAAGCTCACACACTGTTTCATTCATTTATTTGCGAGACATTCATTGTTTAAGCCACTTGTATCATCACAAGGTAATTTTAAATGATTGAAATAGCTTGTAAATTTCTAGACCATTACATTGTTTCTTTTTTGCTTCTATCTATTAAAGCTGTTTTAGACATTCACTCTGATTTACATTAAAGTGTACAAATTTGTCTTTTGAGGTTTGTCTTTGATAGAATCCATCTGTTTCACAAATTCTGTTGGTTCCCCATAAAAAAAAAACATTACTGTAATTTTGTTAATACTATCTGGCACTTAAAGATGATGTTTTACTTTAACATTGTCAAAGCAAAATGTAAGACATTGTTGAATAATTTCCTTTGAGAGTAATTTACACAAGAAGGAATAAGAATCCATTGATCACATCAACACATTGAGTGAGTAATCAATGAGCCGATAGCATCGATTCGTTAGTTAAAACTAACAATCAAACATCTGTTGTTTCCATTTGCTTTGTTCTAATTTGAATTTGCTGAGGAAAATACTGATATCCAAAGGTGTGTTGTGTAACTACGATAAAATCAGACTTTATTCATTGGGTTATTATAACTAAGTTCTCAAAATAGCTTGTTTGATACTCAAAGTAGGACTAGAATGTTGCATGTTATTTTGTTTTATAGAAAACATAATATCCATTTTGATATTTTAGGGAAGGGACACGGCATTTGGCACAAAAGGAAGTAATTATCTTAAGTTAGCATGTGATAACCTCAATTGATTACTGACTTCTAAATCAGATCTGTTGACATAATATGGCAGCATTTGTGATATCAGCAAACATAAAATTGGTGGATGTCATATCCAGATATCACAATATTATAATCCCTGATCAGTGACTATTTTGCTTAAAGGGATGATTGATTATTCCCCACCAGTTGCATCAGGTATTGCATAGAGAAATGATTTAGTCACCCTTTTTTAAAATATTAAACCGTTGAATTTACAGACTTCCCTTCGACATGCTAGATATTACATAAAGAGCCTCCTGCTCTCTCATGGCATCCAAAGCATTTGTATTAATGGCATTTCCCACTATTGGGAGATAATTCCTGTGTTTAAAAATGAGCCGCTTTGATGTTAAGTAGTTTATTTAAGATTCAAGATGAGTATGTTAATTAGGTAACAAAAATCTTTTTGGTTTTAGGATTTTTATTTTATTTTTTTTGCCATAATCCCTGCGGCCTGAGAGCAGGCTGCGACAATACTCATTTCAAAGGGAACCGATATGAACAATAACACGAAGCGTATGTAGGCTGTATGCCTGGGTGCTGCTTTTATTAATATTCATATCACAAAAAGCTTTTTTGCTTTCTTATTTAACAACTGCTCTTGTTCAGAAATGCGTTTCATTTTTAAAGCAGATTGCTGGATGTGGAAGCGTTTCTAAAATGAGGTATATGTCACAAAGGCATCCGTAGCACAATTTATAAGCAGTCAATAAGGTAGACCAGGACGTTTCGACAATGAATTCAACCATCCTTGGCCATTGTTGTCATTTTGTGGATGATAAAGAGTGCTGACAGCTAAATACAGCAGCAGGTGAGCTATGATGTTCAAGAGCTTTGGAAATATTTTCCTTCAAAAGTTGGTTTAGACGAAGAACTCCAATTGACAATACAAGAATACCGTTTATAATTCCTAACACTCCATGTAAGTACACTAGAACTGCTATTTGAAGTGTAAAGGAAGGCTTGTGTGTAAGTTAGAGCAACACATCTTATCCTCAGATGTACTTTCTGCTTTGTTAAGATGGAGGTGGAGTTATTTTTTTCATAGAGTTTATACTAAACTTCTTGCTGAATATGTACATAGTGAATGTACGGGTGCAGCTGTGGTTTCAGAATACAAAGCCATTGTTCAATTCCCTCTCCTTCTAAAAATATTTGTGGATCCCTTAATGTTGGATTTTCACAAAGCTGAGCGCCTGTACAGCTTTTGGCACAGTGCAGCCATGAATTAGCTCCGTTCCGTCCACTGTTTTGTCCACAAAAAGACAGGAGATTGTTATTTTATTGAAATCATGTAAATTAGATTTGATCCAACTTCCATATGTGTTGTTATCTAAGAGCCGCGCTTTCCAACAATGCAAACAGCAAGATGAAAAGTGGCAGATGCTAGTGCCCTTCAGCTGAAGTCTAAACAAACTTGAGTCATTTGACCACACATATAGCAGCCCAACATGTACCAACCCATTCCCCATGACAGATCCCTTTATGGTTTGGCCCTTCTCCCAGACAGGGACCATTATGTTGCACATCTGTGTGGTCACACCCTGCTGTGAGGATTCACTGCACATTAAAAAAAAACAAAAAAAAAATACAACAAAACAAATAAAAGAGGTATTGAGGTTGCCTATCGCCAGCCATGTTTTAAACGTTCAAGTTTAGCTGCCAAGTTTTGAAGCGTGTTGCGTGTACGCGGAGTGATTGCTAATGAGAAACAACAACCCAGCCAAGCAGTCAAAAGTGAGAGACTTTCCTTTAAAAAAAGTTGCATATTTTTGTTGCCTTGCATTCCGCTGTGTTAAGTTATTTCAATGTTTCTTGCTGTCATTTAAGTTAAGCTGTGCAAGGAAAGTGAGATCTGATACCATCCTTCAGCTCAGAAGTTAGATATTCTGGGGTTACTGATGCTTCCAACGCATTAAGCTACAGATGCACTTATGTTGCTTAATTATCTAAAAACAAAATCAGTTCAATTCCTTGTGCAACAGAAATGATGAGCTCTCTTTCAGAGTATCATATTTGGGACTACAACCAGCTGTTCGCTCTGTGCAGAGGTTCTCCATCTTGGCACTTTTGCTTGTGTGCTGTCTGGATGCGTCTGTGCAACAGAGTAAAAGTAAGCAAGTAAGTGTGAGCCTGAGAAAGGGCAGACAAAAGTGTTGGTGTCTAATTTGTACCTTACCAGCCTGAGTAAGGCATGAAAGAAAGGTGGTGCAAGAGGCAATTTAAACAGGCCTCAGGGTATTAAGCTGCTTTTGGCGTGGGAGTGTTTTCCTGTATCTGCTGTTGTCTGTAAATGCTAGTTAAATGGTAAAATTTCCAAAAGTTCAAAATGCTTGTACAACATTTATTTAACTGAGCCTTTTTTATACAGAGCAGAGACACTTCCTGGCGGTACATCAACAAAGTACAGTGAGCAGCCTTGGTATTTGAGTCACTGGAAAGTAAAGAGACAGTTTCAAAGTGCAGGGTGCACTGATTTTGAATATTTTGAATATTTAACATCTACACCAAAAACCATGTGCTGGTTTCTGTGTGTAAAGTCACATGACCTTTTATAGAATAATATAATTTGTTCAGGATCAGAGAGCACACTTTTAATTTCACAGCCAACCTATATTTTCAGATATCTACTGTAAATGCTCCAACATTTCACAGTTGTTTGTGCATGTAGTACACATGCGCTGTTCAATAAGTAATGGGGTTGCCTCGGCTCGCATGTATTATGCTGTAGATCAACAGAGCTGCTCGCTGCACTTCAAACTCTCTGACTTTCCCAAGTGCCCTTGCAGCTTTTTCCAGTTCGAAGCATCTGCTTTAAAGCAGCGTAAAAGTATTTTTATGTAAAAATACATACAACCTATGAGTCCAAACCATAAAGTGGTTCTGCAAAAAGGGAAGAATGCCCAGACCCTTCACACTCCACCAGGGAGTGAAAATGAGTGAGGTGTGTGCAGCTTATTGATGTCACTTTATGAATCTTTATGTAACTTTTTTTCCCCCCTCCTCAGAATCGATTAGTGCAGCTTAAATCTGTGTTAGTTTTCTGGCTGTTTCACTCGCTGTTGTCATGCATCGCACGAGATGCTCTGGAGGAATATGTTCCAAACTGTACGATTAAACCTCTTGATCTCAGTTCAGTATTACGTTGTTTAATTTGATGCTGAATGGTTTGTTAAAGCGCTTTCATATTCAGTTTTTACTGGTTGCTGGGATTTCCAACAGAACAAAGGCTTCAGAAGTGAGTGGTCTGTTCCCAAAACGGCTGAAGGAGGAGCCGATTTAAGAACCGAAATTCCACATTTCAAGTGCAGCTTATCTGAAATGCGTTTTCTGTAGATTTTTTGTTGTTAGGAAAGCAACTAAACAGCCCTCTCACTTTGTTTTCACATTGTGTCCTTTAATTTCAGATTATCTAGGAAAAAAAAATGTGGGAAAGAAGAGCTCTGGCACATCTCTGTCTCTCCCTGTTGCCCACTGTGCCACCCACACAATGCCTTGTGCGCTCGGCTTCTCTTTGTTCGATGCAGTGTTGTATAAAATGACAACTTGGTGGTAATGCTTTCTTGCTTTTTGGGCTCAGTTTAAGGCATGGTGAATTTGCATTCCTTCTTTTCAGTTTCCTCTTTCCTTTTTTTTCATGCTCATTTTCAATTCCACAAGAGCAAACATTGTGCATAATCATTGTGCAACCAGTAGCACAGAAAATGTGCTATCCCACAAAAAGGTACTTTGTAGTTTTTCTCTGAATAATAATGGTAATCAGTAGCGATGCCGCTGATATATGCACATGATCGAAATAACAGTAATTAGGAATCAGATTCTTGTAATGAATTATTCCCTCATTTCTGTTTCTTCTACTGCCAGTAGGTTTCCACTTTAAATGTAAAACAGGTGTCAAATTGTTATTTGTGCATTAAGCAGTGATACATTTGATGCATGTTGTTTGTGTAGACAATACTTTTCCTTTAAATATTTTAGCATGGTCTGCAGGTGAAAGAGCTCTCTGTACTAATCATTCTGAAAGCCAGCACATTGCACATTGACACTTGGATAGAAGCCCTCGGTCAGGAGGGAAAAGCGTGACATTTTACCTCCAAAGCTCAGGTTTATTATTACTGGATTTATTGTAGATTTCCTTTTTTTTTCTTTTCCAAAATGATCTGCCAATAACAACAGCCTTTTGAAGCATATTGCCGAGTTTCCTACTGATGACAGCATTTTCTAAGCTTCTGGTGAAGAGCCCGCTAACACTGACTGTGTTGAGCTTTCAAGTTGTGATTGTCCTCTGAGGACAACTTGCTAGCTCACGGCCTGCACTTTTCTAGCAGACAGCATTAGTTCAGATCAATAGTATATCCAGTAGGTCAAACTTTTGGAATCCATCCACAATGGTGGATTACGAGGAAACGAGCATGCAGAACTGACTCTGAACTTAAACGGATCATTATGCTTTGAATATAGTTTTAACCTCAGTCAAGCAGTCGTCTTCCACAAAGAGTTTCTCCTTTAAATATTTGACTATGCTCTCATTTGAGCTCACAGCAAGATGTGTGAAAATAAATTGGTCGACACTGAAACTGTCCACAGTGCAAAACAAAGCAGGTTCACAGTGAAGGGTTTATAATTGGCTAGTGAGGACCTTCTCTTTGCTTAGGTCTCTTTCCAAATACAGAGACTCAGCTTGTGTTGGACTACATAATGCCATAGGCAATGTGAACGACATGCGTGACTCAGCTGATTTAGCTGTAACACTTGCAAAGAGGTAGGAGGAGCTGGGTGGAGATGATAGTTTTCTGACCGTCATCTTCAAGGGTTGTTTGATACTAATCCAACACAATACTTTGTCTTTTTACTTTTCGACTCACTTTTCTTCTTTTTTCTTCTCCACTTTGAGGAACAAATATTATAGTAAATAGGTCTAGTGGACCACACTAGAAATAGGAAAAAATAATGGTAAATAGCCAGTAAAATCAAGAAGTTCTGACTCAACACCTGGATGTGAGAAGTTCACTGTAAACTAGAATGTCTCCCTAATCTGGTTCTCAAATTGAGTTCAAAACAGGGTAATACTTCAACATACTTACATTTTACATTTTTTAGTTGCTGAACATGAATATTTTAATTGGTTGTCTGCTGCTATAACTGAAGGTCATAATAATCCATAAGTCCTAAAATGTGTCATACTCTCTAAAACAATAGGGAGCATATGGTGCCAGACCATATAAACGCACAATTAAGATGAGCTGTTAACGATGCTATATTCTGTACATAATGTGCTAAAGATTGTGCTGCAGAAATATGTGCAAATAAAATGTGCAAAGTGAAAAAGGGTGCGAGAAAGGATAAGGCATTAAAACTGTCAACTCACAGCAAATGTATGTGAAGCTTTTAATGTATGTAACTAGTTTTGTATGCACTTGAGCAGAAGCAGAAGCACTGAGGGAGCTCATGAGATCACAGCTGAGGAGATGGCTGCGGTGCGGAGTTAAAAGGAAATCCTAGAAAAGGAAACTGCTGTTCCGTGGTACACAGCTGGACCCGTAGCAGGAGTTATTTATTGTTGTCAGCTGCCAAGCTCATAACTCCAGCTTTAGTGATTTAGTTTTATTTGTGAACATCAGTTCAAGGACTTGTGTTGTGGGTTGCAACAAAATCAGTGTTTACAGCAGTTCTTTTCTGTAACACAAACTAGAAAACAAATTAATTACAAAGTTGTTCTGAAAAACAAAACAATACAAAATGCTATTACAAGTTTTCACCCAGCATCAGTCATAGCGGTCTGCAACAGGGTTATTTTTCCTTGTTATAAAAATCTCATTAGTTTCACGCATACTAATCTCAGGCAAAACACACCGTTGATTAAAACCATAAATAAAAAATTTTCAACCATGAAGATAAAAAATCAACAAATGTGGAAAAAGAAGGAAAGGAAATAAAGGAGCAGTAAAAGGAAGAAAAATGGCACGTTTGAAATGTGGCCTGACCTGTTTCTGCCAACATCACCTGGTCTGATCCACCTCCCGGAGGTCTTTCTTATTAAAGATGTAGCTTTATTAAGCAGGAATCAAAATCTCTCTGCTCCAACACACAACTCAACCCAACCCCAAAGTTATGCATCTGTTTTTAATTGTCAAATATCTCACAAATCACACTCTTGAAACATTTTCCTTGACCCTCTCCTTGAAAATATTCACACCATCTGAAGAAAAGCTATTTATATGAAGTGCAGAAAAGAGACAAGAATTATTTTTGTTACATAAATTTCACACAACAAATACGCAAATATAAATTCCTCAGTGTTCATGAATAATCTGACATGTAGGATTATTATTTAGACCCACAAGCAAAAGAAAAAGAAAACATGCCTTGTCTTAAAAGTACATCTCTGCGTGCAGACAGCATGCTGACTCATTCCTTTGCCTGGCTTCTCTTGTGAAAATAGATATAGCATAAATTTATGAAAACACAGAACAAAGTAATAAGTGAATCTAACATGCTTTTACCAGCGCTCCCTTTCTGCATGATTCCAGATGTCATAGTTTTTCTTAAGTATATCATATTTTTTCACATACACTATGTAAGTTTGGACCACATGGTGCTGGAGCCTCCGTCTGCATGAAGGGAAGAGAAAATTTCTTTTATAAATGTAAATTTGCATATAATTCAACTGATTGACCTCTTTTTGAGAAAATAACTGGAGTGAGTGAAAAAAAGCATGCCTTTACTTGGACAAGACCCAGAACTAATATTATGGGAATTTTCACCAGTAGCTTCAGCTCTCAGATCTTTACACAACACAGGAAACTCAGCACATGCCTGAAAAAAAAAAATTCAAAGATGTATCATTGATCTGTGTTTTCTGAAGAATTGGCATTGAAAGATATTGACATGAAGCATGGACATGTAAATGACAGAATGAGTGCGTTGCCGTCAGTTTAGCTGAGACAGGACAGGGAAGAAAGACACGTCTCTCCTGCTGTCAAGGAATGTGAAACACCATCCAATGAGGATTTAAAGGAAACCCCAGCCTGTTTCCGAACATGTTAAACACAGAGCTGGTGTTAACATGCTTTGTTTCTTTGCACAGCCCCCACCTGCACACACGCACACACATACGCACGCCCCTCCTCCACTACTATAGCCAAACACACCCCCTTTCAAAGTTGAGTAAACCTGTAGAGAAGCAAGTGGAAGGAGCTTGGCCCTGATTTCAGTGTGGTGGAGGAGTCAGGGGGCCCAGGGGACACTCGGGTTACCAGCGTCGAATCCTGCAGTATTAGCAGGGCACAATGAAATAACAGTCTACCATCTGGAACCTATGTTAAAGCCATCCCAGCCTTGCAGCGTTCAATCACACTGACCTCAATTAAGTGTTATTGGTTCAGTATTTTTATTCTCGTCTTCCTCGGCCTCCAGAACTTTCTGTTCTGTGTTGCAACTGATGTTTTTACACACCGAGTGTGTCAGATCCTGAGTGATAGTTGGACTTTCCTTACTAGATCCTCATTTCTGTCCGAGCTTTTCCATTAAAGTTTAAGCAGTTCCACCTCAGAAGAGGTTTCAGGGAGGGAGCACCTTAAGTGCACAGAATAAAGCTGGTCTTTGTGCTGGAAAGATGCTGCATGGTTTTCTGGGTTAGAATGGGTGATTTTTTTTTTTTTTTGGGTGAGCCCTCATCCTCATGACTCAACATGGTCTATCTTGACCCCACTTAAACAGGAGACAATAAGTGCACTTCAGGTTGTCCCTCGTTTGAACCTTGATGTTCCACGCTTTTTACAATGATGGTAAAATTCTACTTTACTTTTTAACCATCAGGATGCTGTGGGGAAAGTTTTAGCCTTATGCCTTATTGGTAGATGCATATTTAATTGCTGATGTATAATTAAGTTTATTCCTCCAGTTGTTTTTTTTTATTTGTTTCGGTCCTGAGATTTATTTATATTTACTTTCAAATTGCCAGCAATTAGAAAACTAATGAAAGGCTGACCCTGGTTTGATGAAAAAGAAACTATTTTTAGTAAAAAAAAAAAAAAGAAAAAGTGAAAACAAACCTTTGAATCTTTTAGTTTGTGAAGAACATCAAAGCATTGGTTTTTATTTAAGACACAGTATTTAATTCAAAAGGCTATTTAATCTGAGCCTTTTTGTCTTTTTTCTTTCTTTTTCCTTTTGTTTTTTTTTGTTGGGAAGGTCTTGCCGTAGATTGTGCTTGAAATTAAGTATTTCTGTTTTTAAACCTGGATTGGGACTGTAGAAAATTGGTCAGTGCGTTGAAATGGAATTGAAGTGCACCTGAACTTGGTACTCAAATTTTGAATTGGTCTCCATGGCTACATTACCCTCACAGTTATTGCACTTTCAAAAAAGTCAATTTTAATGGCAGTTCATTGCCACTTAACAATCCGCAAATTAGATATGGTCTGAGTAGCAGCAATGGTTCGATTCCCTTCAAGTTTTGCTGAGGTTGGCAGCACTTAAAGAGACATGCCCACAGGAATG
Source organism: Craterocephalus amniculus (assembly GCA_036024015.1). Lineage (NCBI taxonomy): Eukaryota > Metazoa > Chordata > Actinopteri > Atheriniformes > Atherinidae > Craterocephalus > Craterocephalus amniculus. Next base: position 1,406 of record JAVQJG010288367.1, on the reverse strand, counting down.
CTTCCATCCAGTTAATGCTTTTAATAATGCTGATGCGATTAGAAACATTAGCTCTTAATTGGAGTCTATGATTGTGATGCTTTTTTAGATTCTGAAAAAGTCTTTCTTGATTACACTGTATCGCTGCAATGGTGTGTAATTTGTTTTGAAAATAGGCATTTACAAGAAATAGTCCAAGGGACAAAATAAAAAAAAGGAAACCAGCTTCCTCATGAGTTGTAATATTATCATTTGTTTGGCTAGGCTTGACATACTTTTAATTCAGGTAGTTTCTGAATCACAAACTAAACACACAAGTGTCTCACCAGACTAGCATCTTTCCAGTTATTCATGGATAGCTACCAGTAAGTCAATCCACATAGTTAATAATATATGTTATTGTCTATTAACATCACCAGAGCTGTTTCTCAGTTACCATTTATAAAGCTGTATTTACTCAATACAATGTGCAGTTTACAGAAATGGCTAAACAGAAGCTCAGTTAATTGTATGTCATTACAAAGCTCAACTAATGTACTCTTAAGTGTTTTCTGGCCTTACCCACTGTGATGAACAAACCTCCCATTATCTCTCTGCCTCCACGTCGTAGTGTCACATAATCCTCATTGTGAGTCTGTGTTTAACTTCCTGTGTTGAGCTGCTGTTCTCCACCTTACTTTTGCAACTTCTTTAAAACATCCTCTCAGCACCTCTATTACCAACGTAATGAGCCTGGTGACAAGGATGGCGACGGCAGGACGGGGCAATCCTGGGCGCGACAGGTGGACCGCAACATAAGATGGGATCACAGTTCGAAATGGTGCACGTTTCTTTTGTGGTTTCAGTTTTTGTGTGAGAAGTATTGCATCTCTATTCATCATCTGTGCCCACAGCTTAAAGACCTGAGGTTGTTTTAAGTCTTTTTCAAACCAAAATAATGTAGCAAAGAAACTTGGGTCAAGTAAGCTTCTATTGAATTGTTATATGCATATTAATGAAGCTAACTGGTGATTGATCTCTTCCACATTTATATTATTTTATAAGAAATACTATGAGTCATGCTTTTTTTCCTTTCAACAATACGAGATTTTTGTAGCTTTTTTTGTAAGATTCAGTCATTTATATTTCCTAGTTTGATGCTTACTGGTTTCATTATTTCTCTATTGTGAAAAATTTCTAGTAGCTTCATATTTTCTTTATAAAACAATGAAAAAAAGGGAAAAAAGTGGAAGTTGGAGCTTGGTAGGAGAGAAAGGAATGGCTTCCTCAGTGTTGGTGGTGGTGGTGGGGTAAATCTGTGTGACCGTCGGTAAAGACTTTTATCTCAGAAAACAAGTGGCATTGCAGCATAATAGTGACGTTTTTTTTTCAGTTTTATTCATTTTTTTCCACAAGGCGCAGGTTTTCTTAACAGTGTCTGTCTCCGC
>JAVQJG010288358.1:0-11359 GCA_036024015.1 Craterocephalus amniculus | reverse complement strand
ATAATAAATATTTAGACTGAAATGGAACAAAATTTTGACTCAATGGGTGAAGATGAGATCAAATGGAAATTACAAGTAAATATGAAAGTTAACGAACAAGCAATAAGTCTGTTTAATTTCTATTGATCAAACAATCAGTTGCACTGGCTTTAATCACTTTGTACACAGACAAACATAATTTAATTCATTATCGATATTCTTAGGTTATTTTCCTGTGTTCTGTAAAGAATTTAACAGAAACTTAAATAATTTTAGGTGTTTGACAGATATGTTTATAGACAACAGTGTATCTCAATCATTTACATTAATCAGTCCTAACATGTCATCTGATCTTACAGTAAAGTAGCAGCAGTTTTACCCTGAATGGGACTCACGTTTAATTGGTGCTTAGAGCTTCTTCTTCTTCTTCTGTTTCCTCGTTCAATGTTGACTTGCCATCATGGCAACTGGTTACAAGGACAGCTTAATGAGTGTCAGACACATAAAAATCGTCTCTTCAGGCTGGACGTTGGTTTCAGGCCAACAGAAAGTGTAAACTCTGGAGACAGAAGCAGAATTTGTCCACTAGATGTCAGGAGTCACCGCAGCATCGTCTTCCTCAGCGGCTCGTTTGCAGACGTATTCCTCCTGGATGCCACAACATCTCAGAGAAAAAAGACTTTTAAATAAAAGCCACAACTACTGAGAGAAAGAAGAGTTTTAAATAAAAGCCACAACCACTTAGAGAAAGAAGAATTTTAAATAAAAGCCACATCTACTGAGAGAAAGAAGAGTTTTAAATAAAAGCCACAACTACTGAGAGAAAGAAGAGTTTTAAATAAAAGCCACAACCACTGAGGGAAAGAAGAGTTTTAAATAAAAGCCTCAACATCTCAGAGAAAGAAGAGTTTTAAATAAAGCTCGGTTCAATGAGTCAGTCTGCTTGTAATCAGTGTTTTTGGAAAAACCTGTAAAACTGTTTAATAAGAAGTGTCGACATAAATATTAAAACCCTGACTGCATCGCACACACAGAACCGTTACCATGCTGCACGCGCTGAGTCACACTCTCAGCTGCTTTTATTTCTGGATCTTTTTCTCATCAGGAACATCTCCTGTCCGACGTTTGTGCTCCATTTTCTACAGAAAACATTTTCCATCAGTGATCTGTTGAGTCACCGCTGACAGGAGGTCAAGTTATACCAGGTCACGTTAGATTTGACAATGTTAATAAAAAATGTTTATAAAATGAAATATATTCAAATACATATAAGTTTATTTCAGTCAAGTACAATGAAAAAATTATATTACAATTACTACACACATACACATGCACTGCTTCCATTTTGCTGGCTCCACTGGTTCATTGGTCCAGCTCCATTGGACACCGATTCAGGTATTTCCTGGACTTCTTAACTATTAAACACATGTACCTTTAATATGACTGCAAAATCATTTATTATTTTGAATATGAATAGAACATGTTTCATTAAAAAAAAACATACCTATTAAAGTATTGTAAAATAAAGAGATGAACAGAAAAACACAAAAGAAAGGCTGCAAATTAAATTTTATGTATGAAAAGAAGTGGGAAGAAGTACACATACATTTCAATCCCCCTTTTTCACTTAATATCTCCTAAAATCCTATCAATTGGACATACACACATACATACATACATATAACATATCCTCACAAGTAACATATACAGATGCTGAAGATAGAACAAAGAGATTAACGAATAAACAAATATTATATGAGAAATAGTAAAACATCTTGTAGTTGCAGAGGTATTTGCGTTTCCAGTAGAGCCTGCAGGTAGATGCAGCCCGTCAGCAAACCTCAGTCGCACATCTGAATTCCCTCAGCAACATGTCATTCACTCTGGTAACGAGACTTTTGTTTGCCTCCGGTGTTACAGAGACGGATGCACTAAGATGCAGGATGATGGACCTGCAGGACTGGACGTGGGCCCTCTGCATGCTCCCATCAGTTTTAGCATCACGTTGTAATTGAACTGTTTCTGAACCTTTTTAATCTCTTGTTTATTTTGAAGTTTTTATTTCTGTCTCCCAGCCACAGGGAAACTAGGAGGCTCCAACCTGGTGAAACATCTCCGCTTAGTCTGGTCCCTCACACATAAACTATTAAAGGAAAAATGTGAGTTTAAATGTTGAGCAGAGGCCTAAAAGACAGTGTGAAACGGATCGAACATGTCTCATCTTTTTGTACATTACAGATCACGTCTGCTTCATGTGTGGCCTCCTGGACATTCATATAATTATTTAGTTAGGCTAAAATGTTCTTTTCTTTACACTTGTCTTCACCTAATTCACTTGAATCCGTTTCAATTTTCATATTTACATAATTTACTTCTTTCCCTTTTTTCTTCTCTGGATGAATTAATTAAAACTGCGCTGACTCATCTGCATGTTAATGGGATCACATTAAAATATCAGACGACTCATGATGTAACGCCCTATTTTTACTGAATAACGCTTGAATCATGGCTCAGTTCTGCTTTTGCAGCCTCTTAGTTTCATAAGAAATGGAATAAAAGTTGGTTTTAGACACAAACACTTGAACAGATTTGAGCTGATGTTGTTTTTAGCTTCAGGTCTGAGACTTCTCTGTATTCCTGTCCTCCTTCCTGTTGTCCGGCCGGCTCTGGCATCGCCGGCTGCTCCTGCGTGGTCGGACTAGCGAGCAGGCGGCTGAGGGTCTCCCGCCGCTGGCACACTCCTGATCTCCACTTTCACAACATCCTCCCTCTCCTTAGTTTACGGATGTGATCAGTCATAATAAACTCTGTTTTATACACACAGCTTGGGTTTGCCAACGTTTGCCATGTTAGTATAAGAATAATTTAAGGAAGCTCCTGTCTTTGCACCACTAAAACCAAGGAACCATTAACGGTCGGCTGGTGGAGCAGCTACTGCACTGTAAAATCTAAGCGGTTATCTCTGCTTAGCAAATTATACAAAATTGCTGCCTTCAAAAAAAAAAGTTTGTTTGTTAGTTTGAGTGATTCAGTAAAATCAACTTGAACGGTTTTAGTTTGCTAAAATTTTCTTAATTTGTTTGATTTTGTTGAAGGGTCGTGAGGTCATGGGAGAATTTTCTTTTGATTAATTTCACATAAATCAGAAGAAACGTTTGAGAAAATGTTTAATTTGAAGTTAATTTTATTGAAAATAATCAATTAACTCAAAATTTAACTTGCATAGCAAATGAGACATGGGGGGGTGTACATGACCTCTGACATCTCTGTTGCAGTGCAGAAGCTCTGAAAAGGTTTTAACCCTTCGGAGTCCGAGGGTCATTTTGGGGTTTTTTTCTCGCCTGGTACATCTGTTGTGTTATTGCTGATAGAACAGTCATCTTATGATAAACAATAAAGTATTATACATCTTTCTTCTCAGGAAAACCTGGGCTTTCATAATAGTCATGGTGCACTGGTGTCACATGAATGATATAAAAGTTATAGAATCATAGAGAGAGGAAAAAACAAACCAGAAAAGTAATTTCACAAACATCTACTGAAAAGGCCCAGTGAACTGCAATAAACATGTAGATACTATAGAAATGTTATTTATGGTCTTGAGGATACTGACGTAGAAACTTAATCCTATATCTATAAAACAAATGGCAAGATTGTCTCATAAAAGTGCAAAAAAATCCCATTTGCTCACTGTTTCTGATGCCGTTCTGGGAAGCAGTTTGTCTGCTTTGAGATACATCACATATTTCACCCTTTGCAGGGTTTTTTTCTCAAGTAGAATGAAAAAAGATGCACAAAAACAAGTAACAAGGCTAATAGCAGCATATATTACAGTACTGTGTGAAATTCCATACTATTCCATTGAGATATTAGACATCAATTATTGCTTTCATAACAGTTTCATTCATGGAGACGACAGAGGAGTGAAGCATCTCGACAACAAATGATCTTTGACACAGAACGTCACGGCAAAAAGGAGCCACAATTGGATGTTTCAGCTCATATGATACGGTTTGATAATGCGATTGGACACTGAGATTCCAACACATACAGATTAGCTTCTGAACGTCCCACAGACATACCGGATCTATCGGCTTAAAGCTTGAAGTGTTTTCTTAGCAGAGAAAGTAACAGTAAGCCGCTATCTATTACCGTTCCTGAGATATACACAGTTTTGTTGAACATATGCTCTGTACAGCATCTTTAAAGGGTTAACCACAGGGATGTGCAGAACGTGTTTATACATGAAAACTATGGAGACCAGAACATGTTTTCCTGTCTGTTAGTTGAGAACTGGAGGAAAAAATAAAATGTACTTTTAAAAGTATTGTGTAATTTCAGCTATTACTAATTTCCCAAATAAAAGTGCAGGTTTCATACAAGTAATTAATTCTGATTGGTTAATAGAAATGAAGCATTGTGGGAAATCGTGCTCCCCACCATAACCATTCCTCCTCGACTTAAATGAACTGGTTCAACTTAATTACATGAAGTATTTCAACATTTTGCCCTCCTCAGTTCATAGAACTTATTCTAGATTAGTAATACAAACAACTGGTTTAAAATAAGTTATAACCACTTTAAATATTATTTTAAAACCAATGATACATTTGCATTCCCACTGTTCCCAGTGCCACCAGCTCTCTGGACAGTTTAGAATACCTTTTAGTCTTTTTGTACTTAGTGTATTCATGTTTGTCTGTCACAGGTGACAGAAACTGCCAAAAGAAACAAAGAAAGTTCATGTAATGTTCATCAAAGATACAAACTTTTGGGCCACAAATGAAAAATAGCTCAAACTCAGGGAATAACCTTTAATTATAAACCACATTAAAACATCAAGGAGGGACATATCGTCAGCTAAAGAGTCAATTTGACAGATTTATGATTAAACAAGATATTAAATCTTAGCGAATATTAACGGTGAATATTAAATAGGAACATTTACAGCAGTAAATTGCTGCTCTCTGGGGAGAAAAAGCCAGATGGAAGGATATTGAGGGGAGTATGGGTCCTGCCCCCCCAAAAGTCAAAGCTAAATGGGAAAGTAGATGTTAAGGAGAAAAGTTGTGAAATATGGGGCTTGTTAGATAAGGTATCTCTAAGTGGAGAGACAGAGATTAATAATTACATTGTACACTTATAAGCTGCATTTTAATTTAGTCAATTTAAATGAGATGCCTAGAATTAAGACAGAAGTCTCACTGAAGGAGAATTGTGTCTAAACAGGGATCACTAAGTCCAAACCAGGTGGGCCAAGGTCCTGCAGGTTTGGTCTGGAAATGGTTAACCTGATCTTTCAATACATCCATTGGCTGATATTTTGGCTGTTTTTAGTAGTATCAACATTGGTCGCCATCTTAATTTTGGCATGATTTACAGACAGGCGTCTGCAGGCAGCAAGTAAAGAGAGCAACAGTGCATCAGTCCCAGATACTGGCTCCAGAAAAATCAGCCTCTCTCTCATATCAATAAGGGTGATGGAAACAAGAATCGGTATCGTATGATATGGTTCATCAAAAAGCTGGGAAAGATGTATGAAAAATTCCCTCATCTAGGACGAAAACAAATAAAGGAGACTAAACATGCAGAGGAGGAAGCCTTTACAAGAAAATCTGTGGAAGTTGATCCACCTGGAAGAGCTGCAGTTAAATATTTATTTGTCATCAAGAATCACAGTTAAAGAGAAATAAAACATAGAAATCTATAATAAATCTCGGTTCATACGACTGGATAAACAGGACTGAGAAAGTTGTGTTTGCAAGGAATTATGGGACCAGATTATCTCCTTTCTTCTCGGATGAATGAGCCGTTGTCTCCTTTCCTTTACATCTTTTCAGATGTTGCACTTTAGCACAATGTCCCTTTTTTAGAAGCCTGGTTTTATTTCAGCCTGCCCTGATGGACTGGTGACCAGTCTCACCCAGTAGCTGCTGGGATAGACTCCAGCAGCCTGTGACCCTGCATTACTGGATATTTTTACAATAAAACTAAGATCTTCCTCATACCAAACCGGAATTAAAACCACATTTAAAAATAAGTGCTGCATTTAAACTGGAAAATTAGCCACAGTTTTATACATTTACTGGCATACTGGGGGCTTCGGGTTAGATATGAAGACTGCAGGATTAATTATTTCTGTCCTTTTACCATCTCCCTGCAGAGTGAAGCCGCCTGTCGGGGTATCTCTGTTCCTTCCCAGCAGTGATGGACCCTGATGTGAATGTTTGCGAGTTCAGATCATCCTGCTTCTGCATGAATTAATGCCTGCAGCTGTGGAGCAGCACGGCCGAGATAAAAGGCTGAATTATTCCTGACAGCACAGACTAATGACAGTATTTTTCTCGCTTCATAAATACGACTGAATTTGCTCAAAGAGACGGACTAGCAGTTTGTTTACTGAACTGCAGCAGCTCCTGGTCATCAGTTGCTCATAAACTTGATAAATGAATAAACCTTCAAGTTTCCAAAATCTCCGGCCGGCCTCGACAAAATGTGCACGATTAAATATCTCAGAGAGAAGCTAAGAAATGTTGCACCTGAGAAGCTGGGTAGTTTCTGGTTTGATGGCTGGAGGATGCAGTTGGCATGCTTGAAAGGTTACAGATGGCACACGGACTGCAGGTTAGAGGGATAGGGTGGGGTGGGGGGTCAGACTGGCTCTGTTTTCCACACCTGGTGCATGCTGCTAAGGTCACATGACCATTACAGAGATTTAGGTTCATAGATTGATGACTGTTTTATGTATTGTATTATTGTATATATATAGTAGGGGTGTATTATAAATCAATAAATCGATATATAGATATATTGATATATCGATTTTATATTCCTATGATTCAACGGATTGATATATGCTTGGTAAGTTGGTAGTAAAATTGATATTTACCCATCTAGAATCGTTATAAAAAGGTATTGAATCGATTCGAATTGATATTGAGAAATACTTTGGATCTAAGCACAGAAGATTTATTTTTGCACTTTTTTTGTTGAGAAAATAGTCGAAGTAGCAGGTTATTAAAATATTGTTTGCACTAACTGTACTTTCATTAAAGAAAATTATATTATTATTGAAAATAGTGCGACAAAAGGTTTAGCCCCTGGTGTTTCAACTTGGAAAGGTGAACTTTTGTTTTGTTTATACCCATATTTTAATTTATACTTGATTCCCTAGAAAGAAACTAAGATTCTTCTTCCTGAGAAACTTCCCTGCACTGTCCAGCATCCAGGTATTTATGACAATCACACTGGGTTGAATTTTTGATGATAGTTGATGATAGATATACTGAATCCATTTCAAGTCACTGAATCGTTTTGGATCATATCGTTCTAAATGAACTAGAAATGTTCATGAATTGTATCGTAACCACAAGCCGTGATATGAATCGAATCGTTAAAATTAATCGTTACACCCCTAATATATAGTACATATATTGTATAGTTTGTATAGTTACTGTATATCCCAGGCTGTTGGACGTTTCCTGGCTCAACATGTTGAAACACTGTTGAGGTCCGTGTAGTTAGAAAGATCAGGTAGACGTCTAAAACCTGCAGGAAACACTTTTACTGCAACCTTCGTCTTTTAAAAGCACAAACACAAGAGCGAAAATGTAAAATTATGTGAAAATATTTCTTTGATACTCCTGAGATGGATCATCTTCTTTTGATTTAGTCTGACATTAATGAAACATGATAAAAATCTTCCTTTATCTTCATGCTTCTGAACACAGAAGTCGGCCGTAAAGGAAGCTGTCTGAGGTCTGCAGAATAACGTTTCATTTGACGTATCTGGTCTTGTTTCTTTATTTCCACTGTTTCACATCATTCATGTTCTCATTTAGGTCTAAACCAGCTCATTGCTTGTTCCCGTGTTTCTGATTTCTCTGCTCTGGTTCATTTTTCTGTCAGGAAGCTTCCAGAAAGACGCCCCGAGGTCCTGTAGCCTCGTCCATCGGTTTCTCTGAGAAATCTGATTTATTTCATTTTACAGGGCAGAGCAGGTTTAGTTGTGATGAGACTTCCTAGTCACTTTACTTTTAGTTGCTGGTATCTAATGAATAATTAAAACCTATAAAAGGAGTGTTAAGGTGGCTTATAGTGTTCATGCATCGATATCGCAATAATCAGATGATTTTTTCCCTGCGAATAAATCTGTAATGGTGACAGAAATAGAAACATAAAAAGGCTCAGAGGTTGGCCTCAAGATTTTTATTCATATAAAAAGGAAATTATGTTTTTATTTTGTCTTGTGTATGTTTTTATCCTGTTTTATTATTAAATCTGACCTCTTCTCTTTTTACTCTCTCTATATTAAATTCAGACTTTGGAGCCTCTCACAGATTCTTGCCCCTGGTTGGAGGACGGCAGCTTTTGATTAAGGCAGCATGATGATGGAAAAACAGGCTCATCATCACTGGAGGAAGTTTGTAGAGCAGGTATGAAACTCAAAGGTCGCCATTCTGTTTCTGCTTAAACACACTGAAATTATTGGGTCATTGTGAAGAAGTTGACAAGAAGTTATTGGATCCGTTTTATATGAATCAGGCATGTTGGAGCAGGAAACATGAAAAACCTGCAGGATAGCGGCTCTTTATCCCCCCGATGTAGACATGAAGATAAATCAGAGATAAGAGATTCTCAAGACTAATTTAGATTTAACTCCCAGAAAGTCGCCAGCAGCTGCTAATTCAGCCACTAATAAAAACCAACCTCCATCATTCACGTTACTCATCTTCTCCGTCTCACTCACACTGAAAAACTCAGATCAATCTGTTTTACGAGGACGCTATGTCCCCACATTATCAGCGGAAAGCGTCTTTCAGGTTGAACCTTTGTAAAGATCTGACTCATGTCTGTCACAGATGAGGCAGCAGATTACTTTAAAAGCTTTTTTTAAAACGTGGCCTTTCACTCAGCGTTTGCTTTATCCAGCGTCTGTCTGAGTCAGCGGCTGCAGCACGAAGACGTGCAGAAAACCTGCCACCATCATCGGCTCCGGCCCTGGAGGACGAGACTGAAGGTGATGCTTCGTGTCCTCCGATGTAATTGGATGAATTCGCTGAACTCGTGTAAGTAACACAATAAATAGAAGGTAGGAAACGACAAACATGTTTTGTACAACTAGTTTGTCATCCACAAAAATAAAGCTACTTAATGTGAAATGCACAAACGGAGCTTCCTGAGCCATTTTGGTCGTTTTCAGAGAGCTTTTGGATGTTTACGATAACACTAAGTTATTTTCTGATCCCACACCGAGTAAAATTCTACGGTTGCTGACAGATGCAAACCCTCTGCATGTAAAAAGACCCGCTGCAGTAACAGGAACGCACTGCATGAACGAAAACAACTGTAAGAAAAACGCTGCATATTTACTTTGAGGCCTCTGGGGGGCAGCATTGAGTTTTCACCTGGTAAAACCTGCCCACCATGATATTAAAGCCAGGTGATACTGATTTGATACTTTGTAAAAAAAACAACTTCATGTGTTTGGAAAGTTACTTTCAAAGCAGGCAGAGAGGAAATTATATTTTTTGTAGAATGTTTTGTGAGTCAAACTTAAAAGACGAGTAAGATGTATGAATATATAAATGACACAAAAAACAAGTTTGTCAACACCAACAGAAAATATTCAGCTAATCATCGGTCCAAACAGATGAGAATTTAAAACCCCACAATGGCTGTTTCACTGAATATTAAAAGGTCCCCGGCCTCTGAGCATCCTTTCAGATTAAATCTGAGCCTGTTAAACTCATGGGATCTGATATCGCAAAGCTACTGATGTGAGACGCCAGAGTCTACTTTAATACAAAAACCTGAACCTAGCAGGCAGGTGAAAACCATCATGATGTTTTCTGTCTTATTCTATGGTGCTTTTAAGACCAAACAATGTTCTAGAAAAGTGTAAACTTTTTGAGCCACAACCCCCTAAGATAACATACGTTAGTTTTTATTGGATAAATAGACTATATAATTTTTGGGTGATCCCTAAAAAATTATCTTGCAGCCCCCAGTTTTGGAACCACTGCAAACAAACCCAGCGCTGTAGTTTTAAAACTTACTTAATATATTACTTTTTTATTATTTTGCTGCAGACTGCACCTTTAAAGGGTTTCTTTTTCAACTCTTTGGCTCTGGTTCTGTTTTTCCACCAAAATTATTACATTTTCAAATAGAAGATTTAGAAATATAATTATGGAGGTAAGCAAACCATAGTATTTGCTTTATTCTGACCTGTCTGGAGAGCTGCTTGGTCTTCACATGGTGCAGACTGTGGGTCCTTTCACAGATTAGTAGTCACCAAAGTCATGCTTCACTCGTGCACACAGGTGATTTCAACTGAACTGATTGTATAAACCAACCAATACATTCTTCTTCTGTTAAAGCAGAATAAATTTACAGATTCACTGGGTTCATCTCTGGTATTTCCAGGCCGATGCATTAAAGAAATGTCAAGTACATCTGCTTTAAAATGTCAAAAATAAAGCACATTTGTCTCTCAGACCGTTTCTTTGCGTATTGTAAGGAGAAATTCTCTATGGAGTTTAGTTTTCTGTGCTGAGAGGAATTGTCTCACCACTTGAAACAACATCAGAGGAGTCTAAAAACAAGCTGTGGGGTAGTGTGTTGGATGGCTGAATGTGTGTGTGTGTGTGAGCGTGCAGGCTGATAATCAGACACTGTTAATATTCAGAGCAGTGAGCTGCAGGGTCAGGAAGAGCCGCAAACATCCTGAATGTCTTGCTCTGCACGCTTAATCAAACTCACGAGAATCCATGTTAAAGAAGGAAATCATGAAGGAGCTCTTGCACATGCATTAATTACACACCCCGCAATGCTAAGGCTGAATATTATAATCATCTGCTGGAGGGTTGCTATCCGCCACGTGCCTCACGGTGTCAAACTACAGCTGCTGCAAGGCAGAAAATGTCCTGTTTGGTTTTATTTGTGTTTATATGAACAGGAAAACGTGCTGAGTTTGTCAGCAAATGTTTTTCTGCAGGTTTAAGCTTCTTCTATAGGTTTTATATCTTACCTTTTAGTAATCACTCTGAATACTCCAAACATTACGTAAGTATGGAAGCCCGTTTCTGCCAATTTAAAAAAAAAAAAATCACACAGATCCTCATGATTACTATATTTTAAGTGAAAATTATGAGAAAAAATGTCATAATAATGAGGTTTTATCTCATAACTATGACTTGAAATGACATGTGATAGAAGTTATAATTAAGAGATTTAAAGAATTATGAAATTTTAAGTCATAACTACAACATTTAAAGTAATAATTATTACATGTATATGACTCATAGTTATGACTTTATATCCCATAATAACTTTTTATTCAATTTTTTTAATCTTACTATGACTTTTTTCTTAAAAT
>JAVQJG010288340.1:0-14315 GCA_036024015.1 Craterocephalus amniculus | reverse complement strand
TGCTGGCTGCAAAACAGAGCAATTTCCCATTGGCTCCCATGTTAAAAACGCCAACTTTACAGCAGAATTAAACATGTTTCCAGCCTGGTTCAAAAAACCATTTTAGGATTAAAATGTCAGGATTACCGTCATGACAACTGTGGGGGGAGTGAAAAAAATTCTAGCGCCTCCGTTTATATGTTATTTAATCCTAAATTTCCTTATTAATTGTGGGCGTGTCCTTTTGATTGACAGATGCCAGATATCCGGGAAAACGAGGCCTAGCGTAGCACAACCGTGGTTTTTAGTCGCTAACAGCGCTTCATATCTTTATCCAGCCTTCCTCCTTTGGCTGGTTAGCTCCCGTTAGCTCGGGATTAGCTTTGTTAGCTCGTAGCACAGAGTTTAATAGTTGTCAATCATCCCTCACCACGCTCTCAGTCCCCCTCTCCGCGCCTCGTTGTCGGCCATTTATGGGCTTTCCGGCAGTCACGAGACTCGTGACGGTGCCAAGATGGCGGAGGAAAGAACCGCCCAATGTGCATCACTTCAGCTCAATAGAATCCTATGGTTCACGTGGTTTAAGGGTTTGTCCATTCTTTTTACAGTCTATGATAACAACATTGCAGATTGTCATTTTCCCATTCAAGGTAAAAGTGTTTGCCTTTGTCTAAATTAAACCTGTCTTTACCCTTTTAAACTAAAAATAAAAATAATTGAGTCATTTGTGATGTATATCTACTCAAGTTATTTCTTGTCCCATTTTCTCCCTCAGATTCGCTACTTTACCTTCCATAGCACAAAGTATTACTGGAACGAAAAGATTCAGAACTTTGAGGTTTTAACGTAAGTATTCCCTAACTAGTTACAAAAATTTTATCATTGCCAATAAATTTTACTAAAATACAGTAGGTTTATAAAAAAAAACTCTGGGATTTACATCAAATGTCTTGTTCAACAGCGGCCTGGATGATCTGCAGCTCAGCTGCTCCACCCTCCACTCAGAACACAGTACAGGCCTGACCAGAAACCAGCAGGAGTATAGGTAACATCTGCACTTTTCATAGGGCAAAGACCGGAGCTGCTTGGTCTAATGTGCTGGGCATATCTGAATATGAAATACAAAAAACAATCTATAAAAATATCTGAATAAAGTTTAACTTTAAATGATTGCTGAGTTTCTCTCTTATCTGTGCTGGGCATCTAGCCGAACACAGCCATACTATTTGAATAAACATGGCTGTAGCAATTAACTCTTATTATCTTGCAGTACAGGAAGGCTGATTAACTCACAGATAAAAGAAATTGCCATTGTCTGATTTTGTTTAATTTGAATGTTCCAGCTGGAGCTTTCCATCTATCCATAAGATGTGTTAACAGAAATAGACTTCTCTGATGGTTATTTAGCTCATTGGCTGAATTGAGTCAAGTCTGCTCCTGTCACACATGCCTGATGCTATTTTAAAATTCTTATGAAGGTGCAGAAAAAAACCTTGAGTGCGTTTAAAAATGCCAGTTTATACTATACTTATTAAATGCCTTCAAAATGAGGACAGAACAATTGTTGTATAGCTTGTGGTATTGAAGTGAAATCTCTTGATACCATTACTGATTGGTATGTTATGTAACTCTGCTATGGAGTGTGTGTGTGTGTATGGGTTTAGATATGAAGGTGTTGTTCATACAGTACTAAACACAATGTTTTTTCTCCTTTTCAGGAGACTGTTCTTCGGAGTGAATGAAATTGCAGTGAAAGTGCCTTCTCTTTTCAAGCTGCTTATCAAAGAGGTAGAGTCCAGTTTTCACTAACACATGCTCAATTTTCTTTAATTTACTTGGACTTTCCATTCAGTGTCAGATACCTTATTAACTTCTGTACACATCATGTTGCAGATGCTTTTTTTTGGCTGTCAGAAACCAAATCTCTACTTTTGTTAATTTTTATAACTTGATCATAAAACTAGTTCTTATTAACAACCAATAAGAGTTTTGTGTGCATTTTAGTTGAATTACTGAGTGGTTGATGGCTTCATGCCAATTTAAGTTCCAACTTTTATGAAACTGGTCGTCAATTTTGTTATATTCATACCAAACTCTGAAGTTTAGTGGTGAAAGTGGGGGAATAGTTCAATTTCCAGTATTGAAATCCAAGGATCAGAAATTGTTTGATGATCTGAAGGACCTTATGATATGTTGGCTGGCTTAAATTTTCCAATACCAAATATGTTTGACATTGTGTTTGTGTGTGAAACACATTTTTTGCCATGAAGCAAAAAAAAGTCCTTCATCCCAGTTAGAAACGGTACCTTCGCAGAATGAACTACTCTTTACCATAAGTTGTGAACAGGTTTTTGAAATGCACTGATTCAGTGTTAACACTACCTTCATCACTAGAGGTTCAGTATATGTCCAGACAGTAAATGGCGTCAGAACATTCAGATCTTGCCAAAGTAAAAATATTCTTGATGTACTAATTTGCTGAACACACGCATAAGGTTAATTCTGCAAGTAGTTACATTTCTGACTCTCAAATAGGAGAATTAACGGGATTGATTTCTGGATTGAAAATGGCTGCTGTTCTGCTGAAAGACTACTTTTACTTTGATGTAACAAATACAGTCTTTTCCAACTAATATACACAAGTACTTCTACATTTATTGGAATTACTGCAGGGGAAAAAATCCAGAACATTTTCCTTCGCAAAGATAACTTTGAATCAGTGGAGTAAATAGAGCTGTGTTGTTATTTGCTGCAAGGGACATAACTGGGATGCCAGCAAATTTCTCTTTTACTGTCATAGTAGCTCATGCCCTCCAGGAACAACTAATGTTTTCAATTGAAATCTATACTTACCACAGCATCTCCTCTTTATCTCCTCCTTCAGGTCCTCAACCCTTTTTACATCTTCCAGCTCTTCAGTGTGATCCTGTGGAGTGCCGATGAGTATTACTACTATGCTGTGGCCATTGTTTTCATGTCGGTCATATCCATAGCTACCTCTCTGTACACCATCAAAAAGGTCAGATTCCTTATAAAACCTTTAACCCTTTAAAAGCAACCATGCCACCTGCAACAGAAAGAGACATGCATAATTCGAATGACCATGATTTGTCAACCGTTCACTTAACCATAGTGCTTCCAAAACATTCTGAAAGCTGAGAAGTGAAGCTTTTTATTAATATAGGGGGGATTTACTGGATATTGCAGGATCGTTGTGTAAGGGGAGTAAGCAGAACAAAAAGCATGACTCTGTTTTGCCGGTAACATGGTCTAACTCAAAGGGTTTATATTTACATTTTTGTCAATTTAGTGACAACCTTCCTAAACATGCTCAAGTTTTATTTAATATCGATAGGCTTGTTTTTCTACTCAAATTTCACTAGCAAAGTGTTCATATTCAGTCATATAGTAGCTATCTTTAGCATTTTAAACAGCATTATTTTCTATATTGACTGATCTTGATTATGATATAGAATTTATTAATGGTGTCTGTTTCCTGTTTTGGCATCATCTAACTGAAATTTTGAATTCAGAAAGGATATCATTTTCTTCAGATTTTTTTCAAATTATTTCTTTCAGAAGATGATTTTTGTGACATAAACTTTAGACAGTATGGTCAACTCTTCTAACTTCATAACAGATGCATTCACTGCCCCAGGCATGGCCTAAAGTGATTTCATGCTACAAAACCTCATTTGTACACTGTCTACAGCCCCCAGCCTCAGTCCACACATCACATAACACGCTTTCACTGGTCATCCCAGGTCGTCATTGGACTTGAGGTCTATGATAAATTTTTTTTCTCTTCTTTCTACAGCAATACGTCATGCTACATGATATGGTTGCAGCTCACAGTATTGTCCGTGTGTCCGTATGCCGAGCCAATAATGGTATGCTAAACTAGTTTGTTATTGTTTTAAAACGATTTTAGTGGCACACTGCATATATAACTCTATTTACTTTACTGGCATTAATGTCTAAACCATGCTTTGCCACCAAACTAGGGCTGTCCCGATCCAATACCAGTATCGGGTATCGGTGCCGATACCAAAAAAAAAACACTGATCGGAAAGTATCGGCCTGCGTTGAAATATACCGATACTGTTGCCGATACCAGGTGATCAACATTTTCTATCCAGCCCTTTTACCTCAGCACCCTGTACGAGATCTCCCTAGTTCATTTTCTACAGGGTTTACTCAGGTTGTTTTTTCTTACAACAGAAATGTTAAATGTGCCGTGTGTTATACAAAGTCTTTACATTTATTTTAAATTAACTCATTGGTTAAAAATTTATGGCTCTATTTTTCCTCACACCTTCTGTTGTGGACTTTAGCAGTTACACCTTAAGGTTTTGAGGTGAGGTTTGACACAATATTTTGCTCATAACAAAATGTAAGTATCGGTATCGGCCGATACTCAACCCTCTGTATCGGTATCGGAAGTGAAAAAGTGGTATCGGGACAGCCCTACACCAAACTCAGTGGCACTACATGTTACTGCTAATGCATAGGCCATATGCAATTTGTTATCCCACTCTAACTATCTTCAGGAAAGCTGCAGTGGTAGACTACTTTTTCAGGATCATTCCAATTAAAGGGGAAGTAAATTATTTTTCAACCTGTACTTATTTTGTAGCATGATGTACGATCATTTACTCACCCAGACAGTTGTGGCGCAACTTGAACTCCTTGGGAAGATATTTAGATCCACACACGATCAGCATATATCCATATAATGGGATTCCCTTTTAACCAGCAACTACTCCTAACTTAAACACACTGGTAACACTTTACTTGAAGCCCACATTATAATGCATTATGACGGCATTTATAATGCATTTATAATGCCTCATAATAGTAATCATACAATTATAAACAAACAATGTTTTATGATGCACTGTAGCAACAGTTATATAACATTATTCTGCAACTCATAATTAATTATAATGGCTCATTCTATGGATGCTCTTGAGTACTTATAGTGACTAGTTATATGGCTGCTCTTAAATAGCTGCAATAAAGTTGCAGAATAATGTTCTATAACTGTTATAGTGCATCATAAAACATTGTTTGTTTATAATTGTGTTTATGAGGGATTATAAATGCATTATAATGCATTATAAATTTCGTCATAAGGCATTATAATGTGGGCTTCAAATAAAGTGTTACCAAAACGTTTAATGCAATCATTTAACTTTGTTTTACACATCATGTTCCTTGCAGATATAGAAGAGATACTGTCAACTGATCTGGTGCCTGGGGATATTATGGTCATTCCCAGCAACGGGACCATCATGCCTTGTGATGCTGTGTTGGTCAGTGGCACCTGTATTGTCAATGAAAGTATGCTCACAGGTAAGAGTGAAGGGAAAATTTTCCTTTTTATACATCCTGTGATATCACTTGAAGGCAATTCTCACAAGTCTACACTCCATCAGGTGAAAGTGTTCCTGTGACAAAGACCAACCTCCCAAACCCTGCACCCGGGGAGCAGGAGGAGGCTGATAGTGCCTACAACACTGAGGAGCATAAGAGACACACTCTCTTCTGTGGCACCAATGTCATCCAAACCCGTTTCTACACAGGGGAACTTGTCAAGGCTGTGGTGGTCCGCACAGGTTAGTCATCAAACATTTTAGCACTTTTGTTATGGGCTGGATATAGTTATACAATTAGATATACCTGTATTTGTTTAACTGATTATCAAAATTATTTATGAGTTAAGCATGTTATGTTGTATACTTTTAAACTTGCTACAACTATCATTGCATTATTTTAAAATAAGTGATAAAGGAACATATGCCTAAAAACCTTAAAAACCAATCATCTCTGCCCAGGTTTCAGCACAGCCAAAGGGCAGCTAGTGCGCTCCATCCTTTATCCCAAACCCACTGACTTCAAGCTGTATCGTGATGCCTACCTCTTCATGTTGTGTCTGGTGGCTGTGGCTGGAATTGGCTTTATATACTCCATTGTTCTCAGCATCATGAACAAGGTAATACAGATGAGTGTAAAGTGAACAACTGAGATGTTCTGTTATGAAGTTTAAAGTTTCTCTAGTGTGATAAGATGAAACGAAGTGAATGAATGTACGGTGGCCTGGATATGCTGGTTTACAGCTGGATTTGAAGCGCCATCCTTCAGGTTACTAGACAGCTTCGCTACCAGCTCAATTTCTAAAAGTATCTTGTCAAATTAGTGTTTCGCTGAAAATGTAAGTGTTTCGGTTAAAATGTAAAAGTGTTTCGATCAAAATGTGAAAGTGTTTTGGTGGATGTAAATTTGTTTTGCACTTCCAGGCCACCATATGAACGATACCTGCAGTAACAAAACTTAAATATACAAACTGTTTTTGCAATATAAAGTATCAAAGCACCACAGCAAATGAGATAAGTATTTTTGAAATTACGTTGGTTGTACATATTGAAGGATTTGTAAAATATGTTACCATTTTTTCACTGCCATAATAGTAAACAATGACAGTTGGACTTGGAACCAAGTCAATATTCCAGTCTAATCTCACTGTGACCAGCTCACTGAGGCTTAAAACTGAATTAGGAAACTTCCCCCAATACTTGGTAGAAATTCTCTAAAACTAGTTCACAGTTACACAGCCTTCATTAGTTTATAAAGTTGTTGTTTATTTGTTTTTTTCCACATCACTGAACAACTCCAGTCTAATAAGTAAGTCTGATGCTCTGTGCCTGGTGTTCTGGCCTGGGTTTGCCCTGCCAACTCCTCAAAGCATTATTTGTGTCTTTTTGGCTTGCTTAACATTTTCCTCATTTTGCCCTCGTTATGTCACTGTTGGCAAATGCACAAATCCAAGATAACAATTTAGGATTTGTTTAGAAATTTTGTTAAGTGAACATAAATTTTTAAAGCCAGATTAAATTGTTTTTCAGTTCACTAGTTATTGATAATTGGTCCCTTTGTTGTACCCTCTGAGCCAAAATTTTGTTAAAATGGTTTTACCTTATAATAGACATCACTGTGATCTGTTTCTGGTTTTCTTTGGACCATTACACAGTAAATGTTTGATACATTCGTTTTATGCAATAAGAATCTGACCCACAGGATCAGACAGACACGTGTGTGTTCCAGGTGTCAAGTCTACGCTGCTTTTTATCATCTCATTCTGAATAATGGTTCCAGGAGTTTAGGAAACGCAAAGAAATAACAGCATTGAATTCCTACTGGTTGTAGGAAAGTTGATTTTATTGCTGTCACCACCAGTGACACAGTTTTTTATAAGACTAAATCGTTTTGCTTTTTTTGCCCCCCAGATGTCAGCGAAGACCATCATCATTGAGTCCCTGGACATTATAACCATCACTGTGCCACCAGCACTACCGGCAGCCATGACAGCTGGAATTGTATATGCCCAGCGACGTCTCAAACACATAGGCATTTTCTGTATCAGCCCACAAAGGATTAATATTTGTGGACAGATCAATCTGGTCTGCTTTGACAAAGTGAGTCACTTGTCTTTCTAGATTATAGAGAAATAAAACCACAGTGACAGAGCAGTAGTTTAAACTGAGCATTTTAAGTGACAAAGTATTATTTCCCCTTCAAGACTGGAACTCTGACTGAAGATGGATTAGACCTTTGGGGGGTTCAGAGAGTTGAGAATGGCTGGTAAGTTGGTTTGATTTACAAGATTTAGAAATATTCTGGTTGTGAGAAATGTTGTCTTGCACCCCTGAGAAGCTTTGGAAATCTTGAGTCAAATGTTACACATTCCTAAACCAAATTTTTTGTTCTGATTATTACAAACTTTTTCCTCTCATTGCACGTGTCTTTATTTATTTAAGTAAGTTAGTCATATATCCTTATTTACCACCTGTTTCTTTTTCAGTTTCCACCTATCAGAGGAAAATGCCTACAAGGAGAATCTTGTGAAGTCCCAGTTTGTGGCTTGCATGGCCACCTGTCACTCTCTTACAAAAATAGAAGGCCAGCTCTCTGGAGACCCACTGGATCTGAAAATGTTTGAGGCTACAGGCTGGGTGAGTTATTAATATTCGGCCACAAGTATTGCGTTGTTGTGGGCAACAGCTGATTTGTGAAAGCAGTCTGGAAAATTGAGACGCTACTTTGAATTCTGTTGCTCTAGCAGAGAGAATTTAAATGATGAGATGTGAGACATGTCTAATCCGATTATCTTTAGAACTCCCTCCAAACATACAGCCCTCTCCTTTTCATGCAGCAGGCCGGATACATTTCCATAGAATTTGCATCAGACAGTCTTACTGTACTTGACTAGATGAGGTTGGATTGCTGTGTAACTTGCACCTTGGAAAAAATTCTTTTGAAGTTGACAGAGAGGTTCCAATATTTGAGCTCTGTTATACACACAAGGACAGTTTTGCTTGTCTGAATAAAGCTTAATAAATATAAATATCACCATGTATGAACACACAGCACTTTGTCACTGCAAATGTTTGAGGAAGGAACACTAAAATGAACGAATCCAATTAATTCCCATAGCCGGTAAGACATGTTTTATTGTTAGTACTTTGCAGGAATGAAACTTCTAATACAGCTCTACATTCAGAGGACAAACCTGTAGGAAGAGATGAAACGTATCTAGCAAGTTATATTTCACCGCAGTTTCTCATGATCACAATTCACAGAGATAAAATGCGTGAGTTAATCCCCCTTTAATTTTGTTTTTCCTTTTGGTGTGTGTGTTACAGATCCTAGAGGAGGCGACTGAAGAGGAAACATCCCTCCACAATCGTATCATGCCTACTGTAGTTCGGCCCCCAAAGCAGCTGTTACCACCAGAGCCTGCTCTATCACCAGAGCAGGACATGGTATGTAACGTGACAGTTGTTACTCTGTTCAAACTGTAATAATGATCAATTTTTCCAGCATGTAAACTGCTATTTTCTTGTGTATAATATCACAGACACAGCATCATATTTTTAAAATGAATGACGGGTTTTATCATTTTGAAATATATCTCTTTTGTTTATATTTTAGGAACTCTATGAGCTTTCGGTAAGTAGTGTGTCTCTTTATTAGTCTCCAACTGGTAATGTATTGTATTTTGTCTAAAATTCCAAATCAGCTAGGTGTTTTGAGAGCAATTTAAGGAGTTGGCTATCTTGATAGTTTATTTAATTAACTGCCATTCATTAATTGTTTTGTAAAGTTGAAATAGAAAAGTAATAAAGGCTTCTTTTTAACAACAAGGTACTCAGTCTAACAAAAACAGCCTATAATGTGGCTTGTTGATTTACATAAACACTGAATAAACATTTCTCTTGTCTCATCTTTAATCATAAAGACTGTTTTGTCTGTGTGTAAATGTGCAGTCAGCGTATGAGATCGGCATTGTGCGGCAGTTTCCCTTTTCCTCTGGACTTCAGAGGATGAGTGTGGTTGCTCGTCTGTTGGGGGAAAAACGAATGGACGCCTACATGAAGGGTGCACCAGAGGTGGTGGCCAGTCTCTGCAAGAAAGACACTGGTAAGATGTTTTCAAAGTATGGCAGAGTGGTGACCATCACCTCTGGGAAAATGGATCTAATCTCAGCACACTCTCCTTCCAAATCTGTATTATGTTGTGCATACAAGTATGTTTTATATTTAGAATTTTTCTATTAATAGCATTGGTATTAGTATTATTTAACTACAGTCATCCTAAAATTATTCTATGGAGATGTGATACATGGAGCATGAGCTTGTAACACTCCTGTGAAGAAACCTGACCAGAATCTAAAAGTTAGAGAAGGATGATGTGTCTTGTCCTCTTTATTTGCTATCTAACAGTGCATATTTAATTTGCAGTGCCAGAAAATTTTGCAGGGGTTTTGGAGGGTTACACTAAGCAGGGTTTCAGAGTAATTGCTCTGGCTCATCGTCGACTTGAATCCAAACTCACCTGGCACAAAGTCCAGAACATCAACAGGTAGTGCAACGTATTATGTTCAACGCTTTGTTAAAAAAAAAAGTTTGGACACAAGGTCTAAGGTTAAACTTAAAGCAGTAACTTGCAAATCATTTAACCCTCAGTTAACACACAAATTTTGAATATGACCTTATGTCCTCACTGTTGAGCAAGGAAAGATAACTTGCCTGGAATGGTTGTTTGTTGCGTATGAACAAACATGCGCAACAAACATGTGTTTGTCTTTATTTGAAATAGGGACCACATAGAAACAAACATGGAGTTTCTGGGACTGATCATCATGCAGAACAAGCTGAAGGCAGAAACCCCCGGTGTGCTGCAAGATCTTCATCGGGCCAACATCCGCACTGTCATGGTTACCGGTGAGAAAAAACTAGTTGGCAATGTCATAGTCATCTCAAAAAATTTTCCTCAACTCCACCTGTAATTTCAGTTAATGGTTTTCTGTACTGCCATTTATTATTTACGTTTTATTCAGTAGACGACTACTGGTTGCTCTGAGGTTACGGATTTGAGTTTTTTGATTTTTTTGATTTATTTATTTATTTTATCACTGCTTGTATGAAACTGACGTAAAATTGTAAAGAATTTTGTGGATTATTACTACATCCCTTCTCTAGGAGACAACATGTTGACAGCAATCTCTGTGGCCCGTGACTGTGGAATGATCCCTCCTGAGGATACAGTCATCATTGCTGATGCCCTGCCTCCTCATGACGGACAAGCCGCCAAGATCACCTGGAGATATGCTGACAAACCCAGCAAGATGACTCGATTTGAGGTGAAGTGGACTGGTATTTAAATGAATGCAATGCAATTACGCCACAGATCACATGTCCCTTGTATTAATACGTGCACCAGCATTTTAAAAACCTTCATCTATTACTGTTTGGTAATAGTATTGTCTTCCCTCAGTTCACTTAAAGCTGTGCAAGGACTCACAAAGCATGTATTAGTAATACATATGATAAATATGTATTACTAACTACATATGACTAATGTGCACGCCAGTAAAATGCATACGTATGTAGAACCTCTTAACTGAAGGTGCAGTTTGCTTCTTCATGATAAGCTATGATTGTTTTAGAAGCATTAATTTGAGTGTAACTGAGTCACTTTCACCCTGTTCACACACAGATGTACACAATAATAGGTTAGGCACATACACACACATTGTAATTGTTTTTAGTCAAGTTGCATAAAACCACATTTAGAATAAATGTCAAGAAATCTGGAAACATTTGATTCTTATTAATGTTGGATAAAAAGACAGTCAGAAATATTAAATTGTAGTTTGATATCTAGATGGAAATTAGCTTTTGTTTACTAAAAGTTATGTAAGGTGTCATTGTATGATTCACATGCATCTAAAAAAAAATATTTGAATGAAAATACTTATCAAGTGGTTGTGAAAGTATTAAATGTATTTGTCACTCAAGGAGTGCTTAAATCCCTTTTTATATTAATTTAGAATTAATTTGAATTTAGATGTTTTACAGTGTATAGAAAAGGAAAAACTGTCAGTATTAGAATACTATTAATTCATGTTATAGAAGCAAACATAGCACCTGAATGAGAAAATAAAATACAACAAATCATGTATTTTTTCTTATATGGTATGGTAAATTGTAGTTTGTTTAGTTTTATAATAATAATTGAGGCTATGAGATGCATTTTAAATTAGTATCTTATTCTATGTCTAGTGTAACCCCATGCTACATTACTTTTAACAGGAAGTGAACATTAGCCTGGAGGATGTGTGTCATGTAGATGAGCCCAAAACACAAGAACTGTACCACTTTGCTATGAATGGAAAATCATTTTCTGTCATCGCTGAGCATTTCCCTGATATGCTTCAGAAGGTAAAAAGTGACTTGAATGAAACTTAGAATTTTTTTTGTCATTTAGGAAATATTAAAACTGCAGCAGCTGTTCTAAAAGATGCTTTAACTTTGTCCTCTGCCCTGTAGCTCGTACTGCACGGGACAGTGTTTGCCAGAATGGCGCCCGACCAGAAAACTCAGTTGATTGAGGCACTACAGGGGGTCGAGTAAGTATTTGAGTCAAGCATATCATTTGCCACTGAAAGCATTTTAGATAGCTATACTAAGTGCTCTTACAGCTCTAATGGTCAGCTTGACACTGTGAGGTATATAGTAGGGATGTAACAATACATTGAAAATCTATTGAAAATCGATTCCAACTGGTTTAAATGGGAATCGATGTAGAAAAAAGGAAAATCGATTTGCATGTAATGCATCAATGCAGATGATGTTCTAAACAAATAAAAATTCTGTTCATATAAAGATTTTTGGTCATTTCCATTTATAATTATTATTTGTTCAGTGTTAAGTTTTGTTAGTAAAACAGGCAATAGGTCAGTTTTAAACAAAGGAGAAAAAGGCAAATGTAAGAAAAAGACAATTCATTTTTCCACAAAATAACTAAAATTAATTTTGTTGGAAAAAAATTTAAATCAAGAACTTGAAATCGAGAATCGAATCGTAGCTTGAGTGAATCGTTACATCCCTAGTATATAGGCATGAAGTGTAAATTCAGCCCTTAAACAAAAAAATTTTCATGTCTTTACAGCTATTTTGTGGGAATGTGTGGAGATGGAGCAAACGACTGTGGGGTACGTACAGCAGCATTTTGTGATGGTCTCAGTCAGAAAACGGCATGTATGAGCTGTGTTCTGTACTCCCTCCCAGGCTCTGAAGAGGGCACACGGTGGAATCTCTCTGTCTGAACTTGAAGCCTCTGTCGCCTCTCCTTTTACCTCAAGGACCCCCAACATCTCATGTGTCCCTAGCCTCATCAGGTTTTTTTCTCATCCTTCTTCACGTATTACAAAAGAAAAGGTTGTTTATTAAGCCAATATAATGGCCTGTAGTATTTGTTTTCTGACTGAAGAACTTTTGTTATCTGGGGTAGACATCAAGTTTCCTCATTGGTTCCTTGTTTGAAAATACCACTGTGTCTGTGAATTATTGTGCTGATGGTGCACCATTATATGCAGACAAATAAACAGTATCCAGCTTCTAGTCACAGTTAAGGATCATTATTTTGGGAGGAAAACCAGAATGTTTTTAGTTATGTTTTTGTTAGAAACATAACACAGTGTTTGCTTATCTTTACAGAGAGGGACGTGCTGCTCTAATCACTTCATTCTGTGTGTTCAAGTTTATGGCTCTCTACAGTATCATCCAGTACATCAGTGTCACTCTTCTCTATTCCGTACGTAGTGTGGTCTCAACATCAGATGAGAAATCCTGTGTGTGGACAAATCCACTCTGACTGTTGTTTTTGTGTTTTAGATCCTCAGTAACCTTGGAGATTTCCAGTTTCTCTTCATTGACATTGCTATCATCCTGCTTATTGTCTTTACCAGTAAGTATAGGAAAATAAAGCAGAATTAAACTTTAGGTTATTTACATAACCCTGGTTCTCTGAGTAATATGAGTGAGATGTCTCACTATGGGATGCACGCCTCCGCGCAGCCCTCAGAAGCATTAATCTCATTACGCCAATCCTGATTGGCTGGTGAACGTGTCCGTCCGCATCAGGTAGTGCCACCTACCATAAATGGCTCATGTGGACTGCACGTCCTCATTCAAACACCTCTTCTCACTCGGAGCATATCTCGCGTCTACGGCTAGCTAGCTTAACTGTCCACAGACCGACCTTAATTATCTTCGGTCGCCGGGCGCTACCTAGCTTGGACGTTTTTACTTCGTTGGTCACACCAGACCTTCTCCACTGAGTCGAGGCCCCACCACGGCAGCTCGATTATCGAGCAGTAAGCACACCAGCTACTCTCGTACCCACGGTTAGCTGACCAGCTAACCTTGGATTTTATGGTTAGCGCACCCGCTAGCCGCCTCAGTTCTCCGCCTGCACACCAGCTCGCGAGAAATGGAGGCTGAAAACCCTCACACCAAAGGACAGGGAGACTCGGGGGCTCGCCCCTGCCGCTGCGGGAATAAGATATCGAGGAGATCCACACCAGGTCTGCTCGAGCTGCCTGGGGCTGCAACATGCCCGGCTTGCAATCGAGGTCCCCGGCTCATGTCAACACTGTGCCGTGTTTACTGTCAAGAGTATCCGCAGACGGCTAGCCCGCCAAGCTAGCCTGTCCCACCTTTTCCCCCGTCTGTCGGCGGTGTCCTCCAGGAGCCCCAGCCTGCCATCCAAGTCTGACCGTTTTCAGTCAGCCCTGACTGAAAAGGCTTACAAGGCGACCGCTTTTTCAGCCAGAGCGCTCAATGTCCTCTCCCTGCTAGCAGCTTTTCAAGCTGAGCTGTGCGAGGATTTTGCACTGACACAGGACCCAGCAACGTGGGAGGAGATACCGGTCATAACAGACCTGTGTCTCCGTGTCCAACGCGGCGCGGTTCAGGCCACGGGAAGAGCGC
>JAVQJG010288330.1:0-14831 GCA_036024015.1 Craterocephalus amniculus | reverse complement strand
ACACACACACACACACACACACACACACACACACACACACACACACACACACACACACACACACACACACACACACACACACACCCTTTGGAATAACTATTAACCCTGTTTTTTCTTGTTCCCCTCCCTCTGTCCCTATCTGGGAGACACCCTGCACTGCACCTCACAGGCTAAACCCGACTCGGCTCAGCTCCTTCGTCAAGGCAGTCATCCTCTATCAGCTTCAAACTGACTGTACCTGCATCTGTCCGCTCCACATGATGCTATTTCTTTGAAAAACAATGACAACTGATTTCCAACCAGAGCCAATAGAGCACCTCTGCTCTTTGTTTCCAAGAGACTGAAACCAGATGTTTGACGGAAACATCTGTAAACACAATTTCTCCAGAAGGCTTCTGACCATGCGTTTAATTCAGCGGACATCGGGAAAAGAAACCGACTGCTAATTCGAGGGGATGTGGCCACTGGGCTCAAAACGAGGGTGGAAACAGAACGGATGCAGGGGTCCTGGGAACGAAACCATCCACTGCTGGATGTGGTGAACGGGTCATTTGACATAAGAAACAAAAGTCATCAGCCCATTTGAACATGGTCTTGTCATCTGTGTCTCTCTCTCATCAGTGCTGAGGTCGTCAAGATTTAGCATGAAACCATTTTCAGTTAGATAATCATATAAAATGTGTTTCCAGTTTCAGCCCACACAGAGATTTTTCCAGCTTATACGCACCAGATCTTCATTACAACCTTCTGGTTGATCAGTAAACGTTTTAAATCAGTGGCAACATGTAGGTAGGTTGTTTTCACATCCATTTGGTGGAAAAACAAATTCTCCTGTTCAATTTTTAAGTTGGCTGTTGAGGTTTCACCATCATCTATCCTCATCTTCTAGCTATAACCCTAAACTAAAGACCTACTTGTCATTACCTTCAGTGTCACTCTTAACGGAATAAACCCACTTATCCCCAATAGTTCTCCTTCCCTCTAGCAGAGTAGTGAGAGTAAAAGTGTTATTTTCTCCGAATGACTGGATTTCTACTTACCCCACAGCTTCTTTACATGTGTGCGGGACAGCAGGCGCTACTTGGTAACAACCTATGGTTTTGTGGATCTCTTCACAATCAGTTACAAAATCCTGGATCACCAGGTTTTCTTGTTTCTTTAATATGTTTTACTGGAAAACTACCAGAGACTTTAATTTTTCTAAAGCTGCACTCACCTCACTGTTTGTATTAGCTAAGTAATAATATTGCAATGCTACCCGTTGCGCAAGATTTCAGCAGACTAAGTAGTCTGTAAATTTATTGAAAATAAAGCGGTTTGACAACCTGGTGAGCTGAAAGGAAAGGAGCCCATCACATTTTAGTAAAAGTTATGCTGGCAAATATGAATGCCATGTTTTATTATCTTCAACCAGTCATCATGTTGCCTCAAGGGCAAGAGGGAAGATATTGGCTACATTTATGGAGATCTGAGAGTGCAAATGGTGGATGTTAACAATCTTAGCTTTACTAAATGCACGCTTTATATAATAGGAGTCAAAGGCAACATCACATAATTACAGCTGGGAGCAGCATTAGAATGTAAAACATTTATGTAGGCCATCTTCCCTTCTTCCTTCCTCGCTCTAACTATTGCATAATGAATGTTGGCAATGACCATTAGGCTCCGAATCTAAATTGACTCGCAGATTCAGTGTTTGGCTGAAAAGCAACAGAACCCATCATTTCCACTGGCATTGCTTTATGAAAACATCCAACTCCCCTTATAACGTACGAGCTATTAAATACTGAATCCCTGATGCACAAACACACTTCAGTGTCACAAGTCTGATCTCAGCTCTCATCAAATTGATTAATATCCTGTCTTCATCTCTTTCCATCCATCCATCCATCTCCTGCTCGTAGTGTCTGCATGCGTGGCCGACACACAGTCCTATTTACGTAGCAGACTTGCTGGTTGCCATGGCATCCTCCTATAGGAAGGCCCCATATAACGGAGGGCAGGGCAGTTGAACATCAGTGGTGGTCAAGAATGAATTAACATGTGATAACGGCATATATAATGCATGAAAAACTCAGAGGAAGCGATGATTTCAGGGAAATTACTGTTGCTGTCTAGAGGCTGTTCAGCATGTGTCCGTCTGCTCCATGAGCAGGTACAGGAGGGAAAGGCTGTGATTGGACCTGGACTTGAAAGGAGGCCTCACACAGGTTCTGACTTAGGAGATGGGATTTTTGTGTGTTTAGTAATTATTTATGGCGAATTTACACAATTTTGATTCAAAACGTTTTCTGTTTGCTTGTGAATGTGCGAATGAAGTGTGATTCGGATCAAAGAAGCAAACTCTGGTCCGCCTGCAAATGCAGGTCTCATCCCGCTTCATGTGAAGCAAAGAGGAAGAAGCGGCCGCACAGTAAATGTTTGCTTAGATTTGATAGAGATTAATTTTTTGAGATAGAAACAGAAGTTGTCCTGCATTAACTAACAGATGAGCAATTTTTCTCCTTTAAGAGTTTCCAGGCCAAGACAGCAGCAGAGCAGGTGAACATTTTACAAACACAACAAAACACATTCAAACTGGCTAAAAGTGTTTAAAAAATTATAACAAATTGAAAAACCATTGATAAGGAACTGTTTCAAAATCAAGCAGAACATTCTATATATGGTTAAATGAAGGCGTTTCTGAATGCTAACGGCCATGCTCGGGCATGATTGGCCTCTGAACTCTTCAGATGGAGAACAGTTAAAAGGTTGGAAGGTAGGAGACCAATGGCAGCTTTGTTAATAAAGATATGCCAGTGTCTTTGCCTTCGCACAGTATAGACAAAAAGGACCATCCAACACGCCCGTGATGAATAAGTGACCCAGAGTTTGTGATGAACCTCAAAGCTCCATGCTGAGCAGGTAGAAATATACATCTGGCGTTTTCTGCTGCAGTTTAATTTCCTTTTCTGTTAATTTGTGCTGTCATTATTTTTAAGAGTTGAATAGACTTCAAAACTGTTTCCTGTATTTAGTTCCTGTCTAAGTTGCTCTAATTCGTTTTCATAAGCTTGTAATTTTCCGGACATCAAATTTCTGTTGTTGAAATTGTAGTCAATCTTTGCTCCAGCTCCATTATAACCAAGCAGCCATCTTACTACTACTACTACTACCGTCATTTAGCAGACGCTTTTATCCAAAGCAACGTACATCTTATAATTTTAGTCTTACTGTAGTTTTAAAAGTGCTTAAGTTGTGGACCTGGGTAGCTATAAAACAGTTTGATGTGACATTGGGTTGAATTAACATAAAAGTTGCCTTCTTTTCATTCCCTTATCATGTGGAAGTGGATGCATGCAACTGTTTATTTGTCTCTATGCTGATGTTGCCAAAGAAGAAAAGACCTGTCAGCACAGTTGAAAAATAACGCGTGTGCAGAATGCAAAACTGGGTTTCGTATATGATTGATGTCACCTCAGCTTCGCCTCTCATCCCAGCTGTTGCTAAAAAAAACAAGCAAATCTCACCATCATCAATTTATTAAATCATGCCATCAGATTTTTGATGCTTTAAGTTTTCATCTATTCGCATCACTCAATCAGCAACTTAATTTATCCAGTAGCTCAGTCTATGTCAATATAAAGAACATTAGTCTTATCAGAACATGTATTTTAGCATTCAGATCATGTTAAATGGGCTGTATGACTGACTTAGATATATACTGTATAAATAGGCTTTTTTCTATGTGATATTTTCTAATTTCACTGATACTGAAAAATTTGTTTGTTTACAGTTAAAATAACCGAATAATGTCAATAACTTCATCCATCATTTTAAAGTAGTACTATACTGTATTTCTAGCTAAATATTGGACCAATATATTTCCTAACTTCCTGCATAAAGACATACAGAATACTACCAAAGACTGCTCCTTGTCCTTTCTCCAGATGGGCATGAACAACAATGCAATGAGCAGACGACTCAGTTTGATGACTATTGTTAAATGAGGGAGCACTTCTTCCTCCTGAGATACAAATCTGCACACTGATAAAAAAAGCTACCCGTCACATCAGGTTGTGCAGCTCTCAGAGCGACAACTAACAATGACCCATCCATCCAGTGAAGATTCTTTAGAATATTTATGAAAACATTAATATTGATGAGCTGTTTATACTGCCCAGCACATCTTTGTAGGTGTTTCAGTGTTTATGGAGGAATTCATGGGTTCCTTAGTTCTCTACTCTTGTAATATAGACTCAATACAATCAGCAAAGTTTATGCTATATTTCTTTGTGGTCATCTCCTGGAAGGTTTGCTTTCATTTGGGAAGTGGGAGCAAACATCAGCTCAATCCTCAAGAAGGCCCAGCAGCAACTAAATGTTCTGCAGCTCTGGAGGAAACATGGACAGCTCTGTGAGCTCTGCTGCAGTTCTAGCAGCCACTGAGTGCTTCTTGTCACCTCCATCACTGCTCGGTTTGGAGCTGTAGGCAGGACAAGAGCACGCTACAATACTGTGAGCACCGCAGAGCACATCATCCAGGGTCTGCACTCCTTCAGGGCTGAGAGGAAGATGGGGAACATAGGAGTGCTCTCACCCTTTACACAGTATTTTTGAACTGCTTCCATCTGGCAGGCGCCAGGACTAAGAGGAAGAGCTGCTTCCCCACTGCAGTCATTTTATTGAACAGAAAAACAGCTAACAGGCTTAGCGCTCTGTAATTGCACCTCATCACTTTCATGCTTTTCTTAGGCTGCCTTGCTTCTCTAATATAGTGTATATTTAAATGTATCTACAGTATGGTAATAGCTCTGTATATAGTACATTAGACACCATTATATAAGGGTTTGTTTTATTTATTAATTTTCATTTTCTCTTTACTTATTTTAGTACTTTTTATATCAACACACTGTCCATTTGGAAATGTTGGAGGACATAATCAACGGAGAAGAAAATTAACCCTCTAAAGCCCAACCCAGGAGAGAATGGGGAGAAAAGTCAAAATTTTCTAATCTGAAGTCTTTATTTAGCCCTTTAACAAAATGTGGAAAAATATCTTTAACAATGAAATTATTCAAGGCGCGGCAAATCTCCTATTACCGCAGGAGAAAAAATTTCTTTTGTGTATAAATCTGGCTCTGTCCAGTTAGATGAGCTCTTTGCTTATGGCCTAAACAGAGCCCAGAGGACTTGACAGTGCCACCTCTTCCCATGGCAGTGCTGGGATCAGCACCCTTAGCCTGAAAAGGTGTTTCTCAGGTCTTACATAATTTCAACCCGCCTACAGAAAAATGAAATATTCCATACAGTCGTGATGAAAACAACACAAAGAAAGATGCCTGAGTGAGTCTAAATCCATGCATCAGTACAGCTTTTCCTCTAGATGCAAGTAAGGACATATTTTTACATTCATTTGTGTCACTACAGTGTGTTATTTTATGTGTATACACAGTGCGGGGACGTCTATATGTTTCAGATATCATGAGTTGCAGACCTACAGTACAAGCTCAGAGTGTGCTGGATTAAAATTGCAGTGAGTAAGCAGCAGAATCAGAGAAGGAAATGCTGAGTGATGCAGCTCTCGTGGCATCCTCTTAGTGTGTGTGGCTGGGAGAGTGTGTTTTATGCGTTAGCATCAAAGCCAGCTGTCAGTCAGTTTTATGGAGTTAATAAGCTAAAAACTAATAGTCAACTGTCATAAGAAAGGAGACAACCAGAAGCCTCCTTTTCCCCCTCCAGTGTCACGTATAAGAAATCGGACAGCAGATATGCTTAATTAGCTTCCCTAATTCTCATCTTAGAAGGGGCAGTTCTTTCACTGTGTTTACACTACTATAGCATTATATGCTCCACACGGGGATACACAGACACACACATGGTCCTTAGTTTGACAAATAATGCCTGTGATATATGGGCCAGGGTTGTGTGGTCATTTACCTCGTCATCATCTGCATCATACTGGGCGTACTGCTGCTCCAGTAGCTCTCTCTGTCTCCTCTCCTGCTCCAGGGTCTGCTGGATGAGAGCGGCCACCTCACTCTGCTGGCCGGGACGCTCTCGGCCAATCACAAACCTGCAACAACACACGCAGGGTCAGCCATCTCATGATTACAGTTATAGCATGGGAACGCACATCTATTGAATTATACGTGTAATGCTCCAAATCATCATTGCAAGTATTTAGCGTGTTGCGAGTTTAGCTTTCTTTGTCTCATAGTTGTGCGTTTGTGTAGCAAAAACAACCACAGCAGTCACAGACTGTGAGCAACAGAGGCTCACAGACACACAGCGATATTTGCTGACATATCAGGGTGGGCCTGAGAGCCTGGACATGAATAATAATGTTGTGAGAGGCTAGTTGGCCCCTGATGGCGGCCTGCTATCAGGCTGGCAGCGAATGACATGGAGAAAACCACCAGCTGTGCAGCCAAACTACTGTCATTACACGAGGGATCTGACCATAGGACATCACACTCAAATGTAGGACAGATGATGTTTATAATCTGTAGAAAACCGCAAAAAAATCACCTGATTTTCATTATTTTTCTTTCTTAACCTCCAAGAACCGACGTTTTCTTCCAATCAGTAAGAAAAAACACCAGGAATTACGGGAATTCTCAAATCCAGCAGGGTCCCAATATCAGTGCACGCGTGAGTGAGGTCCAATCTACTGTATGCTTGTAAGCAAGTGTGTCACAAAGAGAGAGAGAGGCGAAAAAAAAGAGAGCCTAAATGGATTCAAGATAGGAGCTAATCAAGTGAATTCATTTCCCCTGAGTCCTTTCATATATTTCTAAAGGCCAAGTGGAGAAGGGCTTACGCTCCAGCAGAGAGGTGTACTTGATCTACATGTGAAGGAACAACTGAAGGGCAGGACACAGAGAGGAGAAAAAAAACCCACACAGCGTGTGCTGGATGAGTGAGGGACTTCCCTACAACAAGCCTGTGGACAGGAAGGAGGTCTGAGCAGCAGCTGACCTGGAAACAGCCTTTCTCATCACGCAAGGAGACTTTGTCTTGGTTCCTGCCTCCCACTGTTCTCAGACGGTCACACATCGGGCTTTGCTTTAGCTCAACCGCAGAAGCCTTCAACACTGATTCATTTCGCTCACATCAGAGGAAACACATCTGGCTGAAGTACACAGACTAGTGCGAGAACTTGATCCAACAATAAACACAGATAAGTGAAGCAGGTAGACACAAAATGATGCTTGAGCAGAAATATTAGGTAGAGGAGGGCCGAAAGGTGTTAGAGGACGTCTGGATCGGTTCCCATGTCACAGATGTGTTTGCTCAGTGGAGATTTGTTAGTTCATTATATTTCTGACTCAGGGGGATTCATATCACCTTAATAATAAAAAAAAATACAGTTAAAAACAACAAAAGACCCACAAAACAAAGGAAAGAAAAGCACAGGAAGTGCAGAGCTCGGCATAATATTAAAGTGTTGCTTTATTAAAGTCATGTAAGAGATTGTTTCTTATTTCATGCTATTTTGTGTTTATGAGCGTCTGCTGATTCATAATAGACCAACTTAATCCGTACCATTATCCAGTAATGCACAGTAATGTGTTTTTTATTGCTTTTTGGACATTTGTTAGTAAGATCGTCATCTTGTTTTTGATCTTTTTTTTGGTGAAATTAAGAGATTTTCCTAACTTTATCAATGAAAACTATACAGGCCAATCGAGGAAAGATGATCCATTCAATCAAAGCCAATGATAAGTTATGCTAAGAATTGACAGTGTGAACGTCAGACCTTTAACACTTGCGATTTTGCAACACAATAACACAGTTTTAATAGAATGGAACAGAATGTATTAGTACAATAACTCATTAAACCAAAAATGAGAAATTTATCTTGCAGCATAATTTTTTATTATTATTTTTTACTGCCATGTTGTTCTCACCAGTGTAAGTTTCGCTGTTAGCAACTCAAAAGTAATGTACAAATTTTGATTAAAATTTCAGGAAATCTGGCGTGATTCGGCTCACTGTTTGGATCGGATTCTTTTTTAACACAACTGAAGCATTTTAAAAGTCCCTAGATCCACCAACGGGGGTTATTTTGACACCCTTATGACACAAAAATATGGTGTTTAGAGGCAAATTCTTGTTTCTCCTTTGAATCATTTTCCTATAACTCAGAAGTAGACAAAACTTCAAAGAATCAATAACTAGGCGGATTGATTAGCGTATGGGATTGCTTTAGGCCTGTATTGCAAATGTATTTCAATACAACATACTTTTATCAGCTAATATTTAATTTAATGAAATCATTTTAAAATGTATTTATACATTTTTCATCTATTCGAGGAAGAACAATTATCAAATAGTGCTAAAGTAAGGAAAGGGAGCGCCGGATGTCAGCTGACATTGATTTATTGTATCACACGAATAGAGCTCAATAATGACTTCATGGCGGGTCATTCTGGCATTAATGCAGCTCCAGCAGAGGACAAATGCATTCAGTGTTGCCACGCACAAAGCAAAAAACACAACAACAGGCCATCTACTAGTTACAGGTAGATGTTTTAATCCCACATTTTTCGACAGAAGGTTCAAAATAGGGGGAGTACTGGGTGGGCTGGTGGGCCTTTTGAGGTTTTGCTCAGGTGCGCCACCCTATGGCTGGGTGAAGGTCTGTGCTCTCTGAGCACTTCTAATATTTACATTATTTTTTATAAAGAATTTTTTATGTATATTTACAGCTGCGTACTGTGTAAATCATGTAAATCAAATGAAATCTACACCCTGAATTGTTGCCTCATAGTCAAATCAGGTCACCACACACACAAGCTACAGTTCAGATTCATGATAATTTCTTCATTCGCTCATTTGAAGAGAACGGGATGGACAGATAACTAAAAGCACAATGCCCTCAGCGCATTCAGCAACCACCTTCTACACAACTGTGGCTCTTTTTTTAACCTAATGTGATGTAGAAAATAAGCCAGTTTTTTTATTGAGAGCCGCAAGGGGAGCTTTCTGACTAAAACCTGGATGATTTGCTGTTGGAAGTCAGGGTTAAATATAGCGAAAATGGCAAATCTAGGACAGTTGGCCATAAAACCTCTGGTGATCAGACAGAGTGAGGGAACGATTTACAGAGGAGGAGGAGTAGTGAGTAAGACATGATGGAGGAAGAGGGAGAGTGAGGAGGGGGCGGAGAAACAACACTGAGGATTAAAAGTCATTATTTCATGTTGCTATAACTTATCATAATGACATTCATGTGCTGGTTTTACAATTCCTTACATCTTAGTGTAAATGTGAACGTATAATAGCTGAACTAGGATCTAAAGCTTTCTCATGTTACTCTATTTAAACTTGACAGAAAGGGAGGCTGCCTCACCCACACACCAACATCCTGGTGCGTGGAAAACCTTTACTGTCAATATTAGTCCAGCAAACAGTATCCACCGTGCCAGCAGTCTGTTGTGATATCGTCAGACATGTCATCACTCTTCAGCATTTCCCCCAGCGCCGTTGCTGCAACGCCATCTATCTTTTCACAACTGAGTCCCACCAGAATACTATTAAGGGTAAAACAAGTAGAAGCACGACAAGGTGGACAAATGAACATATAAAAACAACGTGGGGGAACAAAACAAGAATGAAAAGAATAGCAAGAGAGGAGAGGAGGTGGATATGTTGAAAAATGAGAAGGGGAGAAAAACAGAGAAGCAGATCAAGAAAAAGAAAAAGACAAGAAGAAGAATCAGTTGGAGGCTGGGATGGCAGACGGTTGCCAGGGACAGCTCGAGCCTTCCAAATCAAAGAGTCCCTGCAATGCTTTGCGTGTGCGTTTGTGTGTGATAGTCGAGTGTGTTATGGTGCGTGTCTGTACTTCCAGTTGCTCTAAGCAGAGTCAAGCCCAAAGCTGCTCCGCTGTCAAACACACAACACTTTTGTCTTTGTTTCACACAGAGTATGACTGCTGAGGAGGAAGTTGTGCAACTTTTGCACCATGACAGCAGGACTAACTGAATTGACAATAATACTGTTCACTGTTCGCACCTTTCAGGCCTTTTAGAAAAACAGCCTTTAGGTCACTATTATTTAAAAATAGTGACCTAAAGACAGGATATTTTTTAAACAATTGGACAAAGTTGCTAATCCCACTTTACAATATAAGCCTCACTTCTCAGCCTCTGGAGAAAGTACATTTAAGAATAAAAAATTGCCTTTAATCATGATACACATAGATAAAAGTCAATAACACCAATCTGGTAGTAGCTTTTGGGAAAGGATAGGAGGAATAAGTGTAGAGAAGCAAAGCACTATTTTGAAAGAATAAATCTGTATCTAATAAGGAAACAAACAAAAAAAGAACGTACTAAGCAGGCCATCCAGGCAGAATAAACAGTATAAATTATCCATAAGGCTTTTATTTAATGATAAATTGTATATTTATTGAGTGGGGTTTATGTATTTAGATAATGTCTTACCCACAGCAAAATGCAGTGAGCACAACCTCAGTTTTAGAAAATCAGGAGGATTTCTGGCAGGAGAGCCAAGCTAATACCGAATGCGGCACTTTTGCATCAGCCAGGTTTTTACTCCGTTTCTTCAAGACCAGTAAAGATATATGTTGCAACACAGTCTGTGCTTGACTTATGTGTAAATGTAGTGCCTCATACACAGCATCCAATAAATGCACACACTGAAAAGGCACAAGGATCAATAAAACCTGCACAAGCTTACAAATAAACTATTTGTGTAGATAACAAAGTTATTATAATGAGCATAGCTGTAGGCTCTACATTGGTGGGCTTTATGGAAGGATGGAGTATCTTGTAAAAAAGATTATTCCCAGTAAAGTTCACCCAGACTGCTGTATATGGCAGACAGAAAAAAAAAATTATCTGATCAGAAGAGACTAAAATGTGTTTTTTAAACATTAAGGAAAGGACTATTGCTGGTGCACACCCAACACCTCTAATCACCCCAAGAACAAGCATGCAACTCTGTGGTGACAGAATGATGCTGCAGGGGCATTTTTTATTGGTAGAAACTGGGAAACTGCTCAGAACGGAGGGACTGATGCTAAAAACAAGGACATTTGTACAGAAGAAATGTCAGACTCCCAGAGATTTACAACTGGGAAGGAAATTCATCTTCTAGCAGCATATTGACCCTAAACCAACCGCTAATACAACGATCAAGTGCTTTAAGATGAAGCATTTAAATATGATGTAATATCCCTGTTAAAAACGTTTTTGAAAAAAAAACATATCGGTACATTTTTATTCATTTATTTATTCTTAGTTGAAACACCTTGCCTCTATAATGCATGACTAACTGCATCATAAGCCTTAGACAGAGCTATAAAAATTGCTGCACAATGCTGCTTGTTGTCCAAGGACTCAATGAAATCATTTACTACTGGTAAGGTCAGAGTATCTGTACTGGGCTTTTTTCTACAGCCTGACTCAAAGTCTTATAAAGCTTTCAGATAAGTTTTTATCTATTAATAAAAGAAACTCTGTTTTATCTATTTACAAGGGATTCAAGAGCCTTGACAAAGACATATAGATGGGCCTATAACTGTTCTAGTATTCAGTAAGCAAGAGAAGGAAAATAACCTAACCCCCAGAATATTTCCCAAAAAAATAATTTCACTGGTGTCTCTGGATAGATAAAAGATGTGTGGAAGATTTTACCTTGAATATTCATCTGCAGTCAAGTAGATTTTCTCTTAAGTTTTGTGAAGAACTTACCGAACCACTCCCGATGTGTTTCTGAGGACAGAGGCAGCAAAGCTTTGGGTGACGCCCACCAGGCTGGTCCCATCCACCTCCACGATC
This sequence comes from Craterocephalus amniculus, assembly GCA_036024015.1. Lineage (NCBI taxonomy): Eukaryota > Metazoa > Chordata > Actinopteri > Atheriniformes > Atherinidae > Craterocephalus > Craterocephalus amniculus. The sequence continues at coordinate 3,039 of JAVQJG010288330.1, read as the reverse complement.
TGGTCATTCACCTTAATCCTGAAACAGACAAGCAGAAAAATCATTTCACACTTTCAGCAAAGACCTTCAAAGAATAAATCTGCTGGTTTATTTAAAAAAAGCAGTGCAGAGATGCTGAAAGAGCTCATACATCATGTGTGTCTGATCCAAAACAACAGTGTAATGTCGAAATCACATTGATGAAAAAGCATAAAAACAAACTGGATTGTCATGCATGTTTATAATATTTTAAAAATTGAAACAATGCTGCATTTTCCTGCTGGCAGAAATTTCCACAGCAACAGCTCCAGACTTCTGCCTAACCAGGAGACAGAAGAAATGATGCTCAAAACAAACTAGGAGGTGTAATGAGGACATGAAGGCCAGCGAGCCTCCCGCCCTGGGCCACGACACGTCCAGGAGTCCTACTCTGATCTGAACATCGCGGAGCGTCATGCGAGTTCTTGACCTCAAACTGAACTACAAAGGAAAAAGTATTCACAGCAGACAAGGCGGGAGCCAAACACTTACAGTAAAAGACAACTTACTCGCTAAATATTCAGTTCAGATCCAGTTGAAAATCTGAATACGAAGAAACAGACTTAGAGGGAATTTGAATGTGGTTTGTGAATAATTTCTTTTTCATATGAATAAAACAGAAACTTGAGCTCATTATCTTTCAACAAAACAGCACATTAATCTAATACCCCGATGCTTAAAGGCACAGATATTTTATTCCTGCGCAACAAAGCACTGGTTTCCACTGATCTGCAAAGGCTCTGATTCAATTTAGTCCAAGAATGCAGCTTTATCACTCTCATATCACATCTGTGTCATTTTCAGCCAACGCTGCTCAACTTCTTGAGATACATGAAAAAACTACAACCGGAACTACACAAAGGTCCAATTTTATATATGTACAATAGACTGAAGACTGAATTTGTTTCATTTCTTTTATATTTACTTAAAGATATATGTATTTGCCTTGATTAAACTTTTTATTTTTGTCTTACTGTGCCTTAAGCGAAGAGCTGCTGAAGAAAATGTCATTATGCTACAGTAGAATAATGGCAATAAATGATTTTTGATTCTTGATAGAATTATAAGCTTTTAGAATTATAAGGACTACATTTCCCATCCTCTTAGGATTCATTGCAGGGTCGACATCCACAGTCATTATTCTACAAACCTCAGGAACATATAAAAGGTGGATTTGTTTAATATGTAAAAGACTGATTTAGACTTTTCTTGTTGTAAAAACTCTGTAAACCTTTCATTTTTGCAGCAAAAATAAGGCCAAAACATATTAAAAAATGCTTTCTGACAGTAGCATCAGCTGCAGTTTCCTCTCAGCTCCTTTCCCTGTCGGTCACATACGTACACAGAGCACGCAGCAGCTGCTGAGAAGGATTTTGTATGACTGTGACACCTACAGCATCGAGCAGAGCTGTGATATGGATGTACAGACAAGCCGGCCTGACAGGTAGACAGAGAGCAAACTGCTCCTCGTCAGATCCTCACATGTTTTTTGACCTTCAAGGCCTCTGAAGTTCTCCTCTACTTTGCTTAGCTAAAGGCTGGTTTGTGGAATGCTGTCACACATGGGCGGCAGTGAAATAAAAACAACAAAACCAAACTCAAATGAACAACTGAGAAAGATGTCAGTAAATATAAATAAACCAAAATACACACACGCTTCCTATTGCAAACTCCGTCTGACCCCAGCAGAGTTGCAGAAGATGCAGCCAGCCTCAGCCGGCTCCATCTATCAGGCTGCTCTGGACTGAGTGCTCTAGACCATTACGTCCGACTCAGCAAGAGACAAGACCTTATCACAGGAGAGGTAATGACACGAGGAAAATCCATCTTTAGTAGTGACCCCTCCCCCTGTGTGTGGAAAGTGTACGCACTCAGAGGGTGAGCCAATGGCAAAGGTTATCTGTGTCAGCTGTGATCAGGACCATTTAATATCCCGTCTTCTTTTCTCTCATATTGCGATTGAGGCTTTTCGTTTATCAAATAGGTCGGAACAAGCAGTCAAATTCAAAGACAATGACATTTATTTCATTTTTCTTCAACACAGTTAAAGCATTTCTTTTTATCTACATATAAGCAGCTGTCTTTACCTTCACTGTTGAAGACTGAAGCTTTCACAATATGTCACATCTCAGCTTCCACTGTGCTAAGACCTGTTGTCTAAGAGTCATCTCCCAAAAAACTGGAGTCAAGGAGGATTGGCATAAAGGAGGATTTTCATGAAGCTGATGGGGAAATGGCTTAGTAGTCATTAAATTAGCTCAAAGGCAAATTTAAGTAGCTGCAGTATAAATGGCTGATGTTATGGTTAAATAACATATTCCCTAATATCAGATACTGTACCTGTGTAAAATGCAGAGAGGATTCATTGTTAATTAATTGTTAATGGGATTGTATGCAGACACCATTGTATAGACTTTATTTCACTTATCAAATTTTCCTTGTGGTCTTGAATATGTAATTATTTTGCTCATTTTATCTTTATATTACTTTATTTTGCCAGATATATTGGTGATGTGTTTGTCTGATTTGCTGTTATATTGCTAAATGTCAAGAAAATCTCATAAAAATATTTGTTCTGTTTAGTTTCCCGTCTCTATTCATTGTAGAACAGACAAGATGGGAGTGGGCTTTGATTGCATCCAATTTATAGTAGGCTATTGGAAAAAAAAAACACAAACTATGAATTATAATCTCAAAACAACTGGCTATTTTACCTTGTACCAGATTTAACTACTGAGTGTCTTTATGAGAGCAATAAAGCCCAAATGAACTAGCAGAGGTAAATAATGAAAAAGGTCATTCTTCTCATGCAGTCAGACCATGATTAATGAGTTAACAGCATATTCATTCAAGAGATAGAGGATATTAAATATATATATATATATATATATATATATATACACACACATATATATATACAGGTCTGTCTCAGAAAATTAGAATATTGTGATAAAGTTCTTTATTTCCTGTAATGCAATTAAAAAACATGAAATGTCATACATTGTGTATTCATTACAAATC
>JAVQJG010288299.1:0-25630 GCA_036024015.1 Craterocephalus amniculus | reverse complement strand
GTGTGTGTGTGTGTGTGTGTGTGTGTGTGTGTGTGTGTGTGTGTGTGTGTGTGTGTGTGTGTGTGAAAGAGAGACTCACAAGGACAGAAGGCTGGGTAGGTCCCACGGAGCATCATCAGGAAGTCTCTCCAGCTGGTTGTTTTGCAGCATCCTAAAAAGACATACAGACTCAGCTACAGGCATCAGGTCTATGATTTTGTGTGTGTTAGTGCACATCAAGCAGAACAAATAATTCCATGGTGAGGAAATCTGACACAAAGTGGAAAGGGCCAGTGAAAGCTTGAAGAGATGCTGTGAATGAGGAAAAGAGAACAAGAACCTCCTTGGGTGGGCTGCTGATGTTGTTCTCAGAAGAATGGAGCAAAAATTAAAAGTAGAGGCAAACAATAGCCGTCTCTCTTTCTTCACTCTCCATTGGTTTCTCTTTCTTTCACTCACCATTAGTTTTCATCTTGACCTGTTAACTGAAAGTAGCCCAGTGCATTTTAAATGCAACATGTTGTTCAGCAGTGCCATTGTTCTGTTACTGTAACATCACAAAAGCCTGTTGTATTTTAGTCAAGTGGTTAACATCTCAGTTTACTATAATGAACATCTCATATAATATCCCTCTTCTTTGCAACCACAGAAGAACTTTGATGCCACTGTTCCGAAGTTTCTATAAATATTTAACAATCAAGTGAGACATTTTTTGAGTATGTTAATAGCATACCGTCTGTTATATAGCCAGATAACTAAATTGTGTCACATGCTTCTTGTTTTCTTTAGCATGCCTCCTTAAAATGATTGCTTAACTTCGTCCATCTTTTGTAAAGAGCAGGAAAATTTTCCTGTTATGAAACAATGTGGTGATGAATTAAATAAATCAAGTCACTCTCTATTTCAGAGAGATTTCCAATGATGGCTCTCACTGTATTACGTTATGCATTCATTTTAATTTGTTTGTGAGAGTCAGACGTTTCATGGTTTTATTGGACAAGGTCAGCATTATATTTGTATTTGGCATGGCCTTGCTTTCTCTTCTATATTGGGAAATAAAGCCAAATGTCCAGGTGCTCTTGGGCCACGGAGTCCGACCATTACTGTTAAAGTGTGAAGCATAAATGCATTCAGATGTGTATTAATTTAGGATGCATTTCCTTCAGTAGTAGTGACGTACCGTTTCAGGATTCATGTTTGGTTTACTCGTTTTGTGTTTGTGAGTTTCACAATAGCCTACAAGGTCTCAGTAGATTGAATTATGCCCCTGGTTATTCTCCAGTTTCTCTTAGATTGCAAACCACAGTTTGCTAGCTGAGTGGAACAGATTCTCAAATGTTTTTCAGCCAAGGTCCAAAAGAAACTGCTTGTTGCCAATCCTCATGAAAATCTCCTTAAAACCCTTGTCTTACACCCACAAGAAATATGGCCACAACTCATTAAATGCCGCAAGTCTGATGGTATTGTATATTTAATCGTTGCTTTGCTCTTTTTTCGTGATTTAATACTTTGCAGCAGCTCAAACAGTTGGTCGCCATGCATCATAAGGGTGTGAATGCAGTATGAGAAATTGGGTGTTATGGGAAAACCTTCATATAAAGTTTTAAAGTCAATGTTTTCATTTTAAGTTTGCTGCAAACTTGGCGGGTGGCACAACTGGGAGGTCCCCATATTACACCTGTGAAGGTGTATGAGTGCTTGCAGCTGATACTAGTTTAGGACCTGAAGGAGCTACAAGGGGAGCAGGTCTCTACCAACCCATAAACTTTAACTGCAGTTAATGATGCATAGCTTGTGTGTTTTATTAAGGCAGGAGGACAACTCCTAAAAGGCTAGAGTCGAACAAGATGATTCAGCTTTGGATAAGGACAAACCTAGAATGCAGGTGAGAATAAGGAGGAAGTTACTTACAGAACCTTGAGGTTGTGGAGACCTTGAAGAGCCACGCCCGAGATATACCTCAGCTGATTCCCTGAGATGCGCCTGAAAGAAGAACATGAATATTTAAAGAAGAATAAAATGAAATACAATCACCTTGACAAAAACTCTACAAGCCTCAGAAGAGCAGTTTTGACCTTTACTTTATTCAACAGTTTTGGATTGGGCCGCAATATGACTTCATCCTGGAGTTACTGCTTTGGGGTTACTGTTGGGGCAGTATGCAAATAACAATATTCAGTTCCCTTCAGTGCGGTTACTTTTGGCCCAAATCACAACCTAAAACCTTAACCAATCTCAGGAGCTCTGATGAGTGAGTAAAGACTGAGATTGGGTCAACAAGTGCAATGCCTAAGTGTATGTGCATGTGTATATAGTTAGATATATACTTCACATGTACACACAAATGTGTGAATGTGTTTATAACAATTTCCATGTCCTTGAGGTAAAATTGGGCTCATTCTGAGGCACCTTGAGGACAGCATAAGAGAGAAACCACACACATTCACACAAGCAATCCAATCAGATTGTTTATCAAACACAGCACCTAATGGTCATTTGTGAGTGTGTATAAGATGTCCAAATAAATACCGTTCGGTCCAACAGAGTAACTCTCAAGGTCACAAGCTGGAAGCACAATTTAAACATAGATTTGGTCTTCACAGCCCGAGACCACCCACTTTTATTAAACACAGACACTTACGTTAAAGGTTCGTCACTGGCACCCTCCTCCATCTCAGACCGTTCCTACGGAGGTGACATTTCAGCTTAATGCTAAGCAGCGTGCCTCTGGAGAGGTTGCACCATCAGTGCCAGGATAAAGAAATACTGATATTGAGAGCAGACTGCCTTTCCAAGCCACTATCATACTGGCAGTAATGGACGAGGGCTCCCAGCAAACTCCTTCTGACATCTGATACTCATGTCAACACAACTCATTCGTATTACTGTACTGTGGCAAACCACACAATCTCGACTATGCCTGCCAAATCTCCCACTCAGCTCAGCCTTGGCCCTTCCAGACCTCATATTTATCAATATAAAGATGCACATCAGCGTGGAAGAATACAAAGTGAATCGGACTGATTGTTATCCAGGCTACTGCGGTGCTGTTTAGTCATGTCTCTCAAACTCAGGCAACAACACACCGACTATGCCTCACAATGTCTCTGTATAGATTTCACAAAAATGAGACACATAACAGCTGATCTGTGACCCTGCGAATTCCAAAATTCATTTTTGAGTCAAGATGAAGGAGTTCAGGTTTGTCCTCAGATTTGACTGCTTCAATTCCATTTTAGTTTTTGTTATTGCATAAGCTGGACCCCAAGGGCAATTTTAAAAAACACATTTCCTGAGGAAGCTGTTTAAGTAGGTTTTGCTGAGGTCAAGGCATCAGTAAAATACAATACAGTAGAAATCAAAGCTGCAAAGAGTTGAAGCCTTTTTTTAGTTCTAGCTCAAAACAAGGATTTTTTAGACTGTGTGGTTGACAATGAGGTATAGGTAGCAGCAAAAAGAAAATAAATGTATTTTGTATGGGGAGATAAGGAACCCCGGTAAAGGTTTTAGAAAACAAACTTTGTAGTTAAGGCAATAAAATGATCTGCATGTCTTTCTGCCAACACAACCTATCTGTAATAGCTGCACCACTGGAGCCAAAACAGAATTACTCTGGAACTGTGTTTGCAGACTTTATTTGTAAAATGGACAGCTATGTTGAAAGTGAAGATGGATATTTAAAAAAGAAAGCAATGTTCAAATTGTCTTGATCGACATCAACACAGCTGCCACTGACCCACTTTTTCCATGATATCAGTGTGTATTTATGTGTGTACGTTTGTGCAAATGATTGCATGTATGAGTGAATGTTCCACACTTAGCCTTCTAGTCATTCAACATCAATCTCATGCTAATGAAAGGCGCCTTGCTCTTGTCAAACCATGGCTCTGAATGTTTTTTCTTTTAATTTGATTTGGGGATAGTCAGAATTGTTTTTGGCCCCCAGACCACATAAATAAAAATTCCACTTCAACATAATTCAGCACTGTGGAGATGATTCATAGGTAGAATAACAAAGGACCATGTGGTTCAATTGTATGCAAGAGGAGTGGGAGTGGTGCTGCTTGTAATAAAGGTGAGACCACCCTGCTATCGGTGCTAATCAGTAAGGACTTCACTGAAGCATGCCAACTGTTGATTATCCTATGTATCACCATGTCTTATTGCCTGAGAATAATAAACAAACTGACGGATTAAGGAGTCAAAGTACAAAGATAGAGACCAACATCATATTTTGGGATACAATCTGGTGCAGTGATAAAAGGCACATCAGGGCCTGGATGGCTGATAGAAGCAGACGATGAAAGAAGACGGGTGGGATAAACAGGTCTTATCTGAGAGAGCACGATTTGTGCGTGGGTATTTTCTGCAAGTACTTTTGCATGTGTGACCTTTGATTCCTAGTTCATCAAAAGAAATGATTGGTTAAGCGTTTGACCCTTCAGTCCAGCCTCAGGGTTGACCACTTAACCTGCCGTTAAACTCTGGAATTAAGGGAGTTAAATATAGACAGAAGAAGTGTCTGTTTGTGTGAGTGTCTGTGTTTGTGTGTGTTTGAGAGAGAGAGATGCAGACAAATAATAGTGTTTTACAGACTTAAAAAAAAAGCTCCAACCTGACATAGATAGTCCCATCTGCACCTGGTGCATCAAGACAGCCAATGTTTTAACCTCTAAACTCTCACTTACGTCATATTCCTAGTATATCTGCAGACAATCTTATCACTTAGAAAAGATAAGCAGGGCACGCCTGGCTTCCACTCACCACTTCTTTCCTCTTACATTGGAATAGCATGCCATATCCATGATTGTGGGGATATGTTATGGAGCGGGATGAATATTCCAGAATTGTTAGGTTATACTGCTGAGGAGAAGATCTGATCTGAAAACTACAATTTCCCCAATTTTCTACTTATTTAATTGACAGTGTGGTTCTAATATTAAGAAGAGGTAAAAGCTATAGGCTTGTCATTTTTTTCCCATTAGGTTGCTATAAACGGTGTTATTTCAGCTCCTATGTTTGTTAGTAGAAGGTGATAGACAGCAGATAATAGTGAAAGGAAGAGACTTGATCCAAATGACTGATTGTAAAGAGAATCAAAGCCAAAAAGCAAAGTTAAAAATGATTTGAGGAGGCAAGAACAGCATTGACTTGGAACAAGATGACAGGCTGAAAGTGTTCCTGCCTTCTAAGGTGGTTTACAGGAAGAGCTTAATAGGGGGCAGTTTCATCAAAACCATCCTCTTTTGGCTCCAAGCTGCAATTTGACCAGAAACAGGTCTGTGATAGTAGTACATCTTTGATATTAGAGCAGAACTTGAAAAGATGGGATGTCTTTGAAATGTCAGGTAGATAAGTAACCATTCTCACAGTCTGTGCCTAATTGTGGGCATTAATGCCCTCTCATTAAGCAGCAGGCAGGCAGTCTACGATTATGTTGCCTGCCTTCATGCTACCTATCATTGAAAGTTGCGTGCAGTTCTGTGAGTTTGAAGTAAGGGGCAATTGACTGATAAAAGTGTTAAATGAGGCCTTAATGAGAGGAATCTAGGATCAATAGAATTGCATCAAAAATAACTAGTTAGAAATAGAGAAAGGGGTGATTACATTTGCATCTTCTCATTAATGTTAATGCCACAGTGAATCAAAGGCAGGTTTACCCCGGCGAGGTTTGCTACCTGCTTCTTGAGCTGATTTAATAACCTTGTTGGAGGTTCAAAGGAATTAACTGCCTGCACATTGATCATAAAAGATTTTATTCTCTCTCTTTCCCACTGTGAATAATTTTTGTCTTAAGCAGATTTTTTTGGTGTTCATGAAATGTGAAAAGAGCCAAAAGGAGCCAAACAGAAAAATTTATCAGAAGTGATGACTATAGCTTGCAATAGCCTGCAGAAAAAGGAATATGGGGGGTTGTATAAATGAATTGGAAGGGAGGTAGACAGACCGAGGGAGGGCAAGCCTTGAAGTACAGCCCAACATCAAACAATTTATCACCCTGCCAGTCACAACATGCCTGGCTCTTGCCTGTCCTTGTGCTACCAACCAGTGCGGTAGTCCCACATCAAAAGCTGTCTCTCTCAAACCAACAGTGTTTGTACTTAGAGCATTGGTTTGCTTTTCTAAGCACTATAAGTTGTTGTAATTATAATCTGTTTACCTTAGTCCGTAATGCTCCATCTCTCTAAACCGTCTAGACAGAAATGGATGTAAAAAATGTACTTTTCCCTGCCTTGGAACGTCATCATCTCAGCACATCTCCAGAAATGGTCAGCAGGCAACAAAATTTGGCTTTAGGGCAGAGACATCCTCCTTGGAAGTGGTACAAAGCAACAGCATGTCCCCATAAAGTGTCAGAACTTGCAAGGGATGCAGACAAAGGAAGATCAATGGGCTGTAAAACATTGGGAGGACTGTGACTTGACAAATACAGCAGGTGTTGCTACATCCAAGACCCTATCCCCTGTTTCTCCATTGCAGGCAAATGTTACTGTAGCCTTACTGTTCAGCAACACCTAGGTCTGTCAAGCTTTTTTTAATTTTTTCACAACAGCAAAAATTTTCATCTGCAATAGGATGATTTATGATAAATGAAAGCCTTGAATTCAATCTTTAAATTGTAAGGTGTCATTAAATTGCAGTGTTAAGCTTTGTTCTCCTGTTCTTGCACAGTGGAACCATGACTCAAAGTGAACCGAGTCATTATCCAGCTAACCTTTTACTTTCATCATCATTAGGCCATGCCTCACAGGCTGCAGCTGCAAGAATTAGCAAAGAAAACAGTGGACTATTCAAACAACCAGAGCAGACACACACATTGCAGGATTCAGGGGAAAAATAATCATGTGAGGACTGACATACACACATTCACACCCTCAGGGCAAATTTGTGGGCAGCTTTTGTCGAAGGGGGAGAGTCAGCTGAATTCTACTTAATGGTCAGATCAAATAGTGCCAGGGTTGATGAAGACAAGTTCAGAAAGTTTTGTGAAGTTGTTATGTTGTGCACTTTTTCACCTGCCCTTTTATAAAATCATCACTTCATTCATTAGAAGCACTGACTGGTTTGCAGCTCCATAGCTCAGTAAAGAAGTTAAAGTTTTTTGAAGAGATATTCCTCATATTCTCTTATTTCATACCAAATATAGATACTTTTCTAACAGGCCAAATACAGTGGTGTGTTAAGAAAAAGAAATGTATTCAACTCATGTAAGGAAACATCTCTACACATACCCAGCTAGCAACAGAAGTGGGCTTTTCCGACTTTAAGGACCAGTGACTGATGATTTCATATTTTTCCCACTGTTATCAGTTGTGGTAGTGCTGTTCATGCCAACATGCAAAATGTAGAGCTTTGACTACTTTGGTGATTGTTCCTAATGTTACAGTTGAGGTCCTATCTCTACGCCGCCTCATGCAACAATTGATCATGCAACCTGACTAATTGGCCACAGGGTTATTCCCCTTGACTGACTGCACAGTGGTCATGACTTTCACTTAGAAAGTTAAGTGTTCAAACCCTGCCTGGGCCCTCTTTTGTCCTGCCACGCTAATACCTGTTTTTATTGTCATAACTTGTTATATTCCATCACTTTGTGATTTTTATCTATACAAAGTGCAATGGAAATTAATCTTACTTACTTATTTGACTAACATTAAACATATTATTGGTTGTAGTTTTCAGTTGATGAAGTAAAATTTGGACCATTGGTTTCAAAAGCTAAATAATAAAGGTGACTTTAATATGTATTAGCAGCAGAAGCAATGGAAGTGAATGAACCAGGGTAGTTTTTGTGGTTGTGGAACTTTTAAAGGTGGTATTTTATCCATCACAAATATAATCAAAGCATCTCCTGATTGTACATCATACAAACACCTCAACTTAAAAGTCTTTTGGGGATGCTGCCTTTTATTGTGCCTTGGAATGAACCAGTGTGTCAATGTCAAAAGCAGAGGTGACATCAGCCATTCCTCCAGCCAACAAAGTTGCAAAACTCAAGCCGATGTGTGATCGGATCATGTGTTGACCTGCTGTGAGCATGTATAGAGGATCAAGGCTTGTGGGCCAGCATTTGTGTGCAGTCATAGTTTTCCCATAAATGTGTCTGTCTTGGCAAAAACCCGTCTAAGTGTGTGTTGCTCCTGTCGAGATGTCCAACTGAAACAAAGTAGAGTTGGGGGGGGGAAGCAAAGAGTTGGATGCTAAACACATAACCTGCTCTGTAAATACTTTTAGGCGCATATATGCACTCTCTGAGTGACTATCAGGTTCCCTTTTGTTCCCTCTTTTGTACAGCCAGGATCTACTAGCTTATTGCTGCAGGCAGTTTCTTGGTGGGGGGAGATCAGTCGCAGGCCAGAGACATCAACCCCATCACTAAGGTCTGTGCATATCAGCAGTTCAGGAAATGACTGTTTCTTGTCATGTGTGAGTTGTGACAGTGAGGGTTCATAAACTGAGTGTAAGATGAACGATTTTGTACTCACAGCTCTGATAACAGGTGCAGCCGATGGAAGGCTCTGGGCTGAATCTCGCTGAGGTTGTTCATGCTCAGATCCCTGGAGACACAAAATGGAAAACATCAATATGAAGAGTCAATCAACATAAACCTCGGTATCTTTGAACATACTCTGGATGCAAAATAAATGTTTCAAATGTGCTTTTTGGTTGGTAATCAATCATGCAGAGCAGATAGGGAGAGAGGTTAAAGGGTTAGGTAGAGAGGTTGGAGGACAAGAGGGTGGAGAGGGACATGCAGAAGAGAATTTTCCCCAATGAATCATTGCTGGGCAGCTGTAATTTCCTCCTCGTCCCAGTGACTCTCTTTTCCAGATGTCTCACTCGACTTTCTCTCACATCTGACCCCTCAGCCTCCCTTCATATCTGTCTCTCTCTTTCTCCTTCCCCCTCTCAGACTCCCGTCTTCTCTTTTTCTTGTCCATGTTTCTCAGGAGAGCACCTTCCCTTTTGTTCACTATACTTTATTTCCCGGTTTCTGTGACACACACTTTGAAATGAGTGTGTTGCAGGGAAAGTGTTGATGTAGCTGGATTGTGGTAAAAGCGATGAGGATGCTCAGATAGCACGCACACATGCACACAGATTTTTAACACTTAGAGACCATTTTTGTCAGGATCTGGTAGGAAACATTTATAACCTTGTGGCCCCAGTCATGTAAGGTCATCTCTTTGATAAACACAATGAAAGCAAGAAGGTGTTATGTCACCCCTTCTTTGCTTTCACGGCCCTTAGGGTCTTGCATGAGTCTTCAGGAGTGAGGCTCATATGTGTGTGTCTGAATGTGTGTATGACACTAACCATTGCTCATAAAGCCAGACCACCGGGCTAGCAAGTGTAAACTGTGCTCTCAGAAGCCCTTTGCAGTTGGGAGTTTTGACACACCGGCTGTTTGTTTGTCAAGTCAACCAAGCTGAATGGATCTGTCCTCGCGCAGGGTGATGTGTGTATATACAGATTTAAGGAAAATATGGAAAAAATGCTGCATGGCAATAATCTTATTCAAAAAGTATTTGAGTTTCCTGATATAATTAGCAGATGAGTGCAATGAGAGTTTGGTGTACTGTCAAAGACAACATTTAATTTCATGAAACGGGAAGCAGACTCCAAGTTGTCACTGGAGATCTCACCATGTGAGACTATTTCTTTCTGTCATGACATTTTGCAGTTCAGATGGTAATGCAGCCTTTTCACAACATCTGCTGGCATTTAATGGCTCTAATGATGCTATAGTAATGGCATGCGGGTGTATTGCATGGAAATTTCTTATTGCAAATGCCCTATTTTTGGTAGGTCTGACATTAGAAAGAGGGGTTAAAGGTGTTTTTCAAATATGCTTTTGATCAGTGTTCAAAAGCATCCTAGATAAGCAATTTAAAGGATAAAATGGTTTATTTTCCAATGGCATTCAATAAAATAAAGCTTTAGACAATTAATAATATAATTTCAGTGTCCTATTATCATTACTGACTTGATGTTGGTAGTTATATTCGTGTCATTCTTATGTTTCCTTTGAAGTTTCCTGTGTTAGATGTTGGATATTTCCAGCACACCACAGACATATTTATACAGCAGAGAAATTTCTTGCATACTGACAGCTGGTGGTATTGTACTATTATGTAAAAACATTGAGGAGAATAGAGACTGGTTTATAGTGGAGTTTATAACTCAGCCACAGTAACATTCAATAAAGTTTTAACAACTAGTTCATGGAGGAATATGATACATTTCAACATTTTTTAAACATTTTTGTGTAATAAAAGCTTCACTGCATACAGTGATAACCAGACAACTGATTATTATTGTCTCATTGCATGGCAATGACTCCTACCTATCAAATCTTTAGTTTGTGTTAAACGTGTTGAAGTAACAATTAAATTAGTTACTGACCTCAGGGATGAGTAGATGTACCAAATGCTACAATAATGGCATATATATCAGATTCTCAACATGGTATCAATACTGACAGATCATGATTCTTAAATATCATGTGCAATTTTACAGTAAAATTAAGCAACGAGACAATCAATCTGCTTTTTTTGTAAAGTGTTACTTACAGTGTTGCTGCCATTTTCCACAAAAATGCTGTGGTAATGCTATGAATTTAATACAGTCATGAAAAACAAGCAAACCCCATGGAAAGTGTTGACTTTCTCAGCATTTCTGAATAAGCAAAACACTTGATCCTCTAAGAAAAAGATCTAACACATGGAAAAAGTCTTATCAGTTCCTCAAATCCATAAAATTGGAATCAGGGGCTCCAGAAAGTTTCCAAAGGTTAAAATCTCCATATGAAGAAGTAAGTGAAACCTGTCTTATTTAATTAAACCTGTGACTTCCAGGGTCTGGAATTTATTTTCCCACTGAACTGTGTGCCATCATCATACCTAAATATAGAAACTCGGGTAAAGTAACGGTAATGCCGCTAAGTCTGTTTGGGACTTGAAGAGAAATCTCTGAAAAAAATTTAGTTGTGATAGAAAAACTAATGCATTGTTCCTGGAAAGGTAAATAAAATGAAAAACGGAAACAAGAGTACTATTGGGGTTAAAATGAAAGATAAGTACAACACAGATGCTACTAACTAGTCACAGAAATATTGGGAAATATATGAAAATTGCTTGACCAACAGGCTGTAGGTCAACCCTTGCATCACCTGTGCCCTATGATAAAAAAACATTATCTACTTTAGTGTTGAGTTTGGACCAGAAGTGGAAATTTCAGGAGGGTAATGGACACTTCAGTAAATCAGTCTGGCAATGGCTCCAAAAAAAAGAAATGGAGGATTGTGGATTGGACAACTCAGATTTTGCCAACTTCATATTTTTTGTTAAATATAATCAGGTTCCAGGAAGTAATTTTGTAACAAATTGAAGTAGCATTAAACTAAATAACAAGCATTACTACTTACTAAAGTATGAGGTAAGTATAAGTGATGGCAAAGTTGCCGTGGAGACAACAAAGCAAGCAGTAATAGCAAACCAGTTGAAATAAGCAAGATTGGGTGGCATCATGTACATAAAAAATGTGTGTAGCCTCATGAACAATCCACATACACACCTTAATCCTAATCACCATCTGTGTACTAATATTCTATTTAGGAAAATGTTTATTGGAACACTCTGGAGGGATCATCGAAGTGCAGCAACACACTGACACACGTGTACGATAGATATACATCCCTGGCTTCTGGGGATGCGCCCACAGATGGAGACAACTCTTCATTATCTGGTCCTGATTAAAGGAGCCATAAACAAACGTTGTGTGAAGTCCATAACAGCGGCCTCACTCAGACAGAATAAACACACAGCAATGGAGAGAGAAAATGTTTAGAAATAAAGACACACGCGGGTGAGTCATGGGGAAAGGTTGAATGCAGCTCCGCTCGGCTGTGCACTCCAACAAGCTCATTGGGAAGCTAGAGAGAGACATTTCTGCTGTTCAGGCCAAGGCCTCCGCTGACAACTTGACGTATCGTTGGAAGGCACTGTGCTATGGCTTGTTTTTAAAATCAAATAACAGCTGTGGCTTTTTTAAACCATGATAATTATGATTGATGACTACCACATGTGCATTGTGTCGGCTGGTGCAGTGACGTGCAGACATTTTCAGCGCAAATAAACGGCCGCAAAAGAAATGAGAAAAAGAGTGCTTAAAGATTTTGCAGGCTCCACAGTGTGTTGGAGTTTCACAATTAGAACTGGGGTTTTCTGTGTCCACGTTTTTATGGGCATCTCTAGTGTGTCAGTTTGTGTGTGTGCTCTATGGGAGAGTGGGAGACCAAGTGCAAATATGTGTGTCAATATCTGTTTCTGTGTGCACCATACAATATTTTTTTCCATTTATAGGTGGCTGTGGTGTGTGTGGTATGATGTCTGTCACTCATTTTCACACCCCTATTGTTTCCCAGTGAGCCTGCAGATGTGGTGGGTACAGTCTCTGGTTGTGCTTTCACCACATCAGACTTTGATATCGGGGCATAGAAACAGATCGCTGTGTGAGGGACAGAATGGAAGCACATGTGGTTTCTTTTCTTTATTTTCTGTGAGTATTCCGTAGAGAACTGTTCTGCCCTATCTTGGTCATCAGGGCGTCGACAGTCTGATGTTTCCAGGACCAAATTTCGCTCAAATGTCGGACCCCAAACGGCACTCATCTCTTAGATCCCCTTCTGGTGCTGAATGAAGAGCTAAAGCCTCCGTACCAGTTTTGGAGCAGGGAAAGCAGACTATAGAGGCCAATGCTCGTCAACAAACTCATTCCCAAATGTGCTTCTTAATAGTTCCTTTAATCTTCTAAGTCTAAATTCTGCAGAATGAGTGAAAAAGTCTTCAGCAATGTCATTCTTTTTCCCTAAAGAGAAATTAGATTTCACTGTGTGCGCATGCAATTTTTGGTGTTTAAGCACGGTAGCGTGTGAGAAATTGAAGCCAATACTGAAGCAATTATAGGAAAAACAAGCATTTGACCATTTTCCATTTCTATTCTAGCATCGTTCCGTGATTTGCAGATGCACAATTTGCTTTGATAGATTGTTTAATCTTACTTCTCCAAAGTTTCTAAGTGAAAACTAGTGTGCCTGAGAATGTAAGAGAGGAAGGCTTGGCATGAGAAGAAAGGTGAAGGACTGGATATTTCACTGCCTTATGCTGTGATTAATCGGGTATCCGTGGCAAGGAGCTAGTCTTAAGTGTGGAACGGGAGCATGAAAAAACAAAGGTCCATTTCCATTCTTCAGCCATGGACCTCTTATGCCACATTGTCCTTCACATTCGTTCTCTCGGATACTCAGTCTTAAATTTCCATCGGAGCATGGGGCTACACAGTTCTGCTGTTGAAATAACGTGATTCATCATGTTTCTTCTGTGTCGTCAACAGAACTACTGAAGTATGTTATCAGTACTAAGACCAAAAGGCAGCGTGTGTGTGGGTGTGAATGTGCCCCTAGCTCCATTGTAGCCACTTTCAAAATGGAAGTTTTTCTGACAAGAGCTGATGATTTAGCGCAGCAAAACAAGTAGCCACATCATAAGAAACCCCCCTCTCTGTTTAAGTTTTGATATACACACCCAAACTGTATCCACAGGCACTTGTACACACTCCATGCTCCGGGTGTTTTTTTTGAGGGGGGTCGATGATGGACCACCCTGGTGAGTGAATATACCCTCAGACAAGGATAGATACCATCAGTAGTCAGGTGTCTTTCCTAGTATTAGTGCTGAAATGTGTCGTTCAAAACTAAGCAGGATCAACACGAGGAAAGATAACCTCACTTTGAAGAAATACATAGTCTCAAAGCAAAAATGGAATGGCCTCCATTGCGTTATCCTGGTTGAATTCCACATATTCCTTATCACATATGGGAGCTTGATCAAATCTTCTTCCATCAAATTTCAATGCACAATGTACACCTCTTCACCACAATGTTCAACTCTTCATCATGCAAGTTGATCCAATAAGCACAAACAAAAGTCCCTTCTGTCTGAAATAGATGGCACGAGGCCTTAGTCAAATGTCTTCGCCTGCTGTCATCTTTGTAGTTTATTGCTTATGCAAGAAAAGTTTCTTGCAGCAAGAAGTTTGCCTAATGTGATTATAATGATCAAAGGCTACAATTTTAAGGCCCAATTGAGCTTGGTTGTATGCTCAGACTCTCCAAATGTGCAGCAAACAACTAACTTACAGTTGTCAAGTTATTGTATCCACTATGAGTACACCTGGATATCATATTCTATACATGTGCAAGCGATCTGCATCCACACTACATATACTACATAAAATAAACAAACTGATTAATGTAATCTGCGCTATTATAATTTGTTTATTTCCACAAATTCACCAGGATAGAGCAGTTGGGCGGTGTGAGGAATTGGATTATACATTTTAATTAGCAGAGCTTGCACTCAACTGTGTGATTCTATAACACTTTTCCTTTCTCAATGTCTTCCCCTCTGCACCAGATTTGAAAGGTTCTGGTCAAACAGAAGAAAAACTAAGCAAGGAACATTGGCTGAAAACAGATGTAACTGGAGAGTTTTCATGACAAAGTAATGCTTCTGACCTAGCATGCAACACAGCAGAATACACCTTTGCATGTGCACAGTGAGCCAAATCCATGTGATAACAACAATTTGGTACACGTTGACCTCCATACTAAACGGTGATCTTGTCGTCTGATAAGGACATTGAAAGGATCCCAATTGATTAGAAAGTTGCCTAGCTAAGGAAAAGAACAGATCCCACTCAGGATTTGAAATTTTAGTTGGGAGTTTCCATATCATCTTCCAAACTGATGTTCGTTAGAAGTCCTCACTCAACAAGTACTTTGAAGAGTGTTAGTGTGGAAAGAGTTGTTGAGTACAAGTATCTCATGCATACTGTACATGGAAAAGCAGGGGAAAAAACATGGAAATAAAGAAGCTTACATTGTTTTCCCTGAAAAGGGTGTTTTCTTGACACTCAAACACATTCACATACACACAATAAACGTAGAAGAACTGTACCCTGAGGTTTTCCGTCTCACTTCCTCTTTTACTGTGTCTTTCATCGTGTCTCTCTGCCACATTTTTTTCTCCATTCCTCAGGTGGAGACATTTACCAAACAAACAGCCAATAATGGCAGTAAGCTCTGCCCCTTTGAAGATGGCTTATATGAAACAAACATTATAGTAGTTGATCTTTAGTGGAAATCAGAAGCCAGAGCCTTGCCAAGAGGGCAGGAGATCTGCATTAGAGGTGCTTGAGCTGCACCTGGGCTGTCTTTTACTGTTACTATGACAGTAATGTCTTCAGTCGGATTCAGCTTGATCCTCTCCGCTTAGCTCTTTGAAACAGTTAAGGCACGATGAAAGAGGACCTTTTATTCCACACAATGCAACTAGTAGTTGCTGCTCGGGTGCCGCCTTTAATAGGGTCTAAATTGTTGTGTGCGTAAGTGTGTGTGAAAGAGGGCAGTTTGTGTGTGTGTATTGTGTGCAAGGGTGAGGTCTAAGTGTGTTTGCTTTTTTTCTGTCTGAATAGACTGACTGCTTTGGCATTCAGTTTCTGTCCTGGTCTCACATGAGCTTGCACACACACACACACATATGCACACAAAGAGTCAGGAAGGAGGGCACAATGCTGTCCTCCCTCCTCCTTCCTCTGAAGATGTGTTTTTTTTTCATCCTCTCTCCCAGACTTCCTGGGAGGGGTACTTTGGCCTTTGTGTCCAAAGGCACTCTCTCTTTATCTTTCCCTCTCTCATTCTCTCTTTCTCTCATTCATGGGGCACAAAGAGCAATGGAGAGGAGAAGTCTTTCACCTGGACCAGGAGGACCAAGGGGAGGACTTGGCTAAAAGTGCAAAGAAATAGAGAGGGAGGGAAGAGAGATGCCTCCGTGTTTTGTGTTTTTCTCCACTTGCTGCGGTTTAGTGGAGAATGGCAGGCGGATGTCTGGGTGGAGAGAGCGGCTGTTTAGTCTGAGGCCATGTCATGGGAAACATACTTGTGCCCTCTGGGATTTATTCATACCCTGGTATACTGTGCACGCACATACACACGTGTATATACACACTCCATGTCCGCTCCCTGTCCTCCCACACACACACCCTGTCATGAGACAGAGGGGAGGGGGGTGAAAGGTCAAGCATTTCAGTAATGGAACAGGAAGTGTTGGAACAGTCAGCGCTACACAACATACAACTGGTTCCAACATGTGGACAGGACTTACAGGCAGCTGTTGTGTGTAGGCCATCGCTCTGGAAGAAGCATTCAGAGATTCATTGCTTGCCCAATTATCTGTTGTTCTGGCATGTGTATTTCGTCTGGTTTTACAACACGTTTGTGTCATGACTTTCACTTTTTTTCCCCTCCTTAATCCCAACACATGTGAATAAGCTGTACAAAGCTCCCCGAAAACTGTTGAAACCTCGGCAAAGATGTGTGGAAAATGGTTACAAATTTCCCCGTTTTTCCACACATCCTGAAAGCGTATCTCTTACTGAGGTGTTTTTTCCTGCATGCTGAATCAGGGCAGATTCTCAGCAGCGGATACAACAGTAAATGAAATCTGATGAGTATTAGTGTCAGGCTTTATTATGACTTCATTTGGTTGAATGGCAGAAACAGGAGGACCCTTGATCTACTTAGAAGACTGCTCAAATCCATTGCGGGCCCCCCTCTCCTCTTTTGCTATTGCTCTCCCAGATCTATGATCAGCGAATCTGCTTCGTATTTTTAACAGTGCCCATGGATAACATCTTGAACTGAACTTAGATCAGCACTTGATGAAATCTAACGCCATGCCAATGAAGGCATGTGGCTGCTGATGGTTTAAAGAGATTTAATTTGGCCTCTTGCCATGCATGTAAAAGTCCAGATTTCCTCTTTTATTCCTTCTCAGACATGTAACAGAGACATGAGTAAGTTTGGCTGCTGTTGCAAATGTCCTACAGTAACAAAAGTTCCTTTCCTCTCTTTACAACAGATGGAAAGTTCACCTGTGGCATCCCGTCTAGAAAAGAATAAAATTCCAAGTCTAAAAACGAAAAAAAAAACCAAAAGCCATCTGAAGCTGGCCAAATTATTTAGAAATTTTACCGGTTTTCTCAGAAAACCTTCAAAAGATGATGTAAATTTATACACATTTCCATCCATCAATCTTATGTCATTATTAAGGGATGATTCATCATTCTAAGTTGTTGGTAGAGCTATTACTCAGCCACAACTGCAGAACCTCAAACGAAGAAAAACAAATTGTGAATAGATTAGCATGATGGGAAGCCAGGCTGCAGACAGCAGAGTGAGGTGTGGAAACTGAGAGTTTTGATGGACTAATATCAAACCAACGTGCTCTTTCTTGGTTATTTTTGTAACAAGCTTGTGTGCATCCATAAGTCGTATAATTTATGTAGGCAGTCATTAGTTGCATGAACCTGTGTCCTATATATTCTGTCCTCTTCACCTTTTGAAGATACTTTCATATACTCCTCCCTAGCCATGCACTTCTATTATGACATTTTTAAAAATTCAGATGCAAAGAACCTTCATATAGAAAGCAGCTTTAGTGACTCGACTGCTGAGTTTGCATTTAGATCAATATCTTCCCAATTCAGCCCAAAAAAGAGATGATCATTCTTTGTTCCCTTATTGTCTGAAACTGGCTCATTTATGTTTATTACTGTTTTTAGGTACCTGTAGCTTACATCAATCCTTGTCCTGAGTCTCATTGTACTGAAGCGATTCTGAGTATTACTCTGCATTAATGCATTACTCATCATCAAGAATGCATGTGATGTATGTATAGATACACATTCAGGCTCATGCAACATCTTTTCCTGTAAAATGTGCAACTTGGTGTCCCACGGGTGCATGCATGTGTGTAAGTGTGTGCGTTTGTGTGTGAGTGTGAGCACTGTTGGAGAGGGCATTAAGTATCATTAGCTCCTACTAGTCATCACCTGCACAGTGCCAGTCCCACATGAGGCACTTTGCTCAGCAGACCTGGCCAGTGATCACACAGATAGCAGACAGAGACAGACAGATTTTTGCTGTGTTATAGGGGGAACTTAGAAAGCTATGTCTTACACACACTGCTGTCAACACTTGTATAAGCATTCCCCTTTATGTATTATTAAGGGGTCATTATCTTGGTTTCTTTTAAGAAATAAAACTGGAATTTTCTGCACTGGAAAGTTAAATCTCTATGTATTTATTTGCTAACTGTTTATAAACCCTTATTGGTTTTCCCTTTTAAGAGACGGGCATATTATCACACAAATGTCCAATATATTATCAAGTAATAAATCCACTTGCTGTATAAAAGCACCGGGACAGATAGGGACATTTGCTAGTGCCCTGTCCCAGGATAGAACAATGACTTCTCTGTGGTGAAAAAGAGAGGGTCAGTCCATTTGCACTGATTCATGCACATATACACGCACACATACACACAAACAAACATTCCCATGAATTCCCAGAGTTGAAAAGGGCCTGGGTAGGAATCTGGGCCATACAGACAATCTGAATCCTCTCAGTCAGAAGCAGCCCTACACCCCCCACCACACATCACGAGAAGCACATTGTTAGGCCTTATGGCATACTTGCATCACATCACTATCACATGAAACATATAGATTTTCATATTCAGTCAACAGACTGGGGTTTGATTCCAAAGACTGTTGTTTTTAGTGCATAGTCACATGTACTTATAGACTCCAAACATTCTCCATTGACTTCTACCTCCTCCACCCTATTTCCCTTCAAGATCTCATGTCATGATAGCTTTCTACTTTTTTCTAAAGGACAGGATATGGAGCGGTAGAACACACTATGGCCTCTGTGTCTTCTCTGCCTGCCACTCCTAAGGGAAGTGTCATTGTTCCCATTGTTGTCTTGTACCTGTCTACCTGCTGTCTGTCCCTGAGCGGCATTTAAAAGCCTTCCAGGTTACTTTCAGGAAACCACAAACCAGTGAACCATCTACTGCTAACTGCCTTCCCCTTCTCTCTAACACCCCTCTGGCATAAATATCTGTTTAGTGGCAGACGGAAGTGGCTTTCTCTGCTAGTGTTCATCATGCACCCTCCAGGGAATCTCAGATAGAACTGAGGATTTGACACTATGAGACAAAAATTGCAACATTTGTGCAGAGGAATGAACAAAGGGTGGAAAGAATAAAGGAAGTAATAAGAATTAACTAACTTGTGGTGCCTTTTGCACGATTTCAGCAAAACAGCTTATCCATGATGCCACTGATTTGGGCCTCTGTATAATCACAGGTGCGTAGTTTCCTGACAGTTTTTTGGCTCATAGCCAAAGAGACTCCTCCCTCCCCCACTAATATACACTCTCGTGCCTGAAAACATTTACACCATTTGACTTGGGTGCACATCCTTCTCTCTTTCCGCTGCGTTCAATTAAATCTGCAAAAAACCTCATTGCACATCAGTGATCATACATTTACAGTGGTGCTGAAGGCCAAAAATCGATGTATGGATTCCTCTTCAGTCTGAAGGAGACTGGAGGAAACAGGTGAAGAAAGGAAAACAGGTATGTGGGGGTTGGTGGTAACAGAGAAAGCAAATAAAGGGTGTGTAGTTAAGGCGGGGGGCTTCCATAGACGCCTGCCGCCAGGACACTGATGCTGGAGCTGATAGCTGCTCTATAGAGGACCCTCCACTGTCAGTACACAGACACGAAAACATTCCACTTCAGTCATCTTATTTTTGTTCATTTTTCCACCAAATCACCCACCTCCTTTATCACATACAATTCCACAAATTTCTCTGCCTGTCTCTGAGACATGATGTTTACAGAGTGACCCCCGGTCACTCCTGATAGGAATCATTCCATCAACATAATGGCTAAACGACACGCACACAACTGTTACTGTCACGGCCACCACACAGAGGCAGGATGTTGTCCCCTTGATGTGCATTTTCAGTTTGTGTGTGCACACTCGCAGCTTTGCAATCTAAACCCAAATCTTCAGACACACTTTGTTTTTGTATCTCCAGCTTCTTCCACAGGTTTTCTTCCATTTTTGTTTTTCTTCATATTCCATCTCCCCATTATTCATACACTGTTGTTTCACCTCCACTGAGAAGAAAAAAAAATCCCTTTGCAGTGTGGGTGGTCTTCACACACATGCACACAGTCACGTGCTCACACTCTCCTTGGTTTTCCTCTGTCTGGTAATGCGCTAGCTGTGGTTTCCTGGCCTTGGCCAAAACACTGTTAGAAGTTTACCACGTTCACCGCTACCATGAAGCATCACCTAAATGCAGCACAATTCCAGTATCAAACTTGCTCAGTTTCCTCGTACACACTTCTCGATTAAGAATAAGATGTGATAAAATAATATCCGGACAAGTTCACACACAGGATATAACAGCAGCCGTATGTGAAGCTTATTAATAATTTTCTTTCAGTTATTTAAAAACTTAAGAGCGATCAGGTGGACAGCAGTCTAAATCACTTGATTGAACTGTTTACTGTGTGAAGCTGTCTCTTATGACAAGTTTCCTCACGTACAGCTACACATAAACCAGCACAGATCTCCGGCCCTTTCACTGTACTCAGTGTTCTCAAACTAGACATACATCCGCACACACTCACATAGACTCACACCCTTGGGCAGTGTCTTTCCTTCCTAATCTGAAATCAAAGAGAAGGTCTTTCAAAGCGTCTCACATGACAGCTCATTTCATGCGTTGCCCACGGAAACGATTATTGTCATAAATCTCTATCCACTCTGTTCTGAGCTGCTTGAAGCACCTTTGCCTCCCAGTGCTTAAATTCCTTTGCAGAGTCAGGCTGTTTTTGTCTTTGTGTTACAGTACAGTTGTTTTTGCTGATTTAGATTTTATTATATCTGTAGATTTATCCGCTGAGGTCTTCCAAATGTGCAAATAAACACAAGAAAATGGAGTGAATCGTGCATCGCCCGGGTTGCCCTCTCGGTCACTATAGCATGAATGTTTCGGCTCACTTTGAAGAGCTCTCCGGTGACACAGGCGAATGATGTCATAACTTTCACAGACTTGTGTGGATGTGCTTTGTAAGGTGGACCATTCCCAAGCAAATCCCTGTGACCCCGGCAGCCTGCGCTATGTGCTTGGAGGCTAATCCAGCCTACACGACACAGCGGGGCGGGCTGGATACATCAACAGATCCTGCTGGGGTTTGGACCAACTCACCGCCGTTTTAACCTTTAATACTCCAGGACAAAACGCGGAACTGCAGCCTGCAGCGGAGGCTGTGTTCTGAGCTATGTTTGCATATCTATGCGGTGACAGTCAGGGAGGGGATATTGTTTTGTTTACATTTGATGATTCTTATCAGAAAGTCAGAGTTTTTGTTTTTGTTTTTTGATCTTAATTTGTTGCAGCATCTTCTCCCACCATCCCACATTCTTCCCTTGCTTGTCCACAAATCAAATATGCACGTTTGTGTGTATGTATGAGGTACTGCATGTGTGGGTGTGTGTGGTTGGTCGGTGAGTTTATTTATCTTATTCTAAATCAGCCCTCAAACTCACTAATTGGTCAGTTCCACTGTTAGGTAACGAGGGGAAAAGCACAATTAAGCTTGTGTTTGTAGGGACTGGTGTGTGTTTGTGTGTGGCTGTTAAGAGCAACGTAGATTTCCACAGAAAGTCAGCTTTAGAGGTGGGCTGAGAGGCTAAACATACTATAATATTCTGTGTGTGTGTGTGCTGATTTAACTCTGTACTGTTGTTGGGCCAAAGAGTAGCTCCCATAGGTAGTGTGATTTCTGGATAGAGTTATAGACCATACTTCACCCCATAAACTGTACATATGTTTTAACTTTCAAATGAACACAGTGAAATCTGGCCGTTGCAAGCTCCCAAGACGGTCAAGAAGTCAGGTACCATTCGAGTCAAACTCACTTTGAAGTCATTTGCTGCATAAACTGTTGATCGTTATTAATTCTGCCCCTCTGTTCATACTTAGAGAGCCCCTGGTAAAAACTGCTCTTTTACACCCCAGGCTTCTATCACATCAATATTGGTTATCACAGAGTGTCTGTAATCCGTCCTCTGAGGGCTTATGTAGTGAAACAGTTTGAAAAATCTGGCTTTAAGCCACAGCAGAGTGGTGTAAGACATGGATCAGATCTTTTATTATATATATATATATAAAGTGTCTTTCGTCCCCCCCCCAAAGTGGCTAATTTGACAAAATAAAATTATTTCAAAGAAATATATCATTTGCCAATAATAGACAACTTCCACAACAGAACCAAGTGATGCAGACTGGTGGCAAATAAGTAGATTGTTAAATTTTACACGTGTATATGTGCAAACACTTCATACACACACACACAAACACACACACAAATACTTGTGTCAAGTGCTGGCAGCTTGCGCGCCCACACGTTTGAACACACATTCAGACACACCAACTTGCTAACATACGTTCATACGAAAGGCCCCTATACAAGTGCGCTCACACACACACACACACACTCACAAGCTCTCAGTCTCCAGTTGGTGCTGGGAAACCTGACACTGAAAGTGGTCCAGTTATTTTGCCATAGTGGCCAGCACACACACAAACACACACTCTTGCTTTCTGTCTCTTGCTCTCCTACATACACATGTTCCCACTTGGCCCACTCCATTTTTATCTACATGTGGGACATGCCTTTGTTTCCTGGTCACACATCCAACCAACTGTCGCATACTACTATTTTTACAGACCCATGAAGTCCCAGCCACTATTTAGCTGCATTATTTCATTGTTCCAACAAATGGGCACACAGGCATGATAAATGATAGAAGTGAGGAAGTTTGGAAGTGGAGGACTCAGGATGCAAACACAAGAAAATAATTTATTGGGGTCAAGAAAACACTCAGTGAGAGGCCCATAAGTGGGAAGGTTAAAAGCTTTAAGGGAAATGGGTGATGAAAAAACACCAGATAGTCCTCAAGAGCTGTAACAATAAGGTGTTACTCACAGGTAAGTGGTGAGAGAGCTGAGGCTGGCTGGCACGGAGGATAGTCCCATTTCTGAGCAGTCCACCATGATAAAGATGCCATCTTCTTCACACTGGCATGGAGACGGGCACAGCGGTGCCGCTGGTCCGCGTTTGTCCTCGACCAGTTCGTAGCCCCACTCTCCAGGGGTGGACCCCCAAATTCCTCCAGCAAGGCAGAGAAGCAGGAGCACAAGCAGCATGTCTGACTCGTAACTTCCACCTGTCTGGATCTACACCTGTAGGGTTTCCTGTCTGTCCTATGTGATGTTTTGCGAGGCAGCTGTGATTCAATCGTTTCCTGATGCCTTTTTAAATGCCTTTTCCAGCCTTGCAGATTGCCCCACACTATGAATCTATCCTGTCACAGGGTGTACCTCTTCATCTTTCTTCATCTGCCTTTCTGTCAGACGCTACCTCATTCCCATGGGTTCCACTTTGCTGTAACGTCTGTCTTTTCCTCCTGTCTTCCCTGCCACTCTGGCCTTTCCTTTATACTTTCTCCCCCAGACAGATCCACTCTTTCTCCCTCTCTGTCTTTCTGTCTTTCCATATATCTCTCGCTCTCTGTGTCTCTCTCTCCTTACCTATTGTAGAAGGAACGCATGAGTTGTGAATGAGCCACCCTCATTGGTCCGCAATTTAGGGATGGGCTGGAGCATCTCTGGAAAGTGGGAGGGGCCCGTGATTCTCAAACTCTTCCCTCGCTTTTTCCCCTTTCTCCCCCCCCTGTTGTACTCAGCGTAGAAGCTCAACGTGAAAAGAGAGTGTGAGTGATTAGTTTGAAGAAGGGCTAAAAGGAAGAATAGGTGATGTAGTATAGTTGTGTGAGTTGCAGTCGTTCCTTGGGCCAGAGACTGAGCGAAAACAAGAGCAGGTGATCACAGATCAACAAGGCAGGAGTAGAAGAAGCTGTGAGGGATGAGGTTAAAGGTAACAGAGTGGAAGAGACATAGAGGGTCGGAGTGTGTGGCTGGGAGTTACTGTCTGGAGAAAAAAATTGGAATTCTGACACTTCAGCACCCCTCAGTCCCCAGAATGATCAGATTACAGTGTCTCGTAAGGCACACCTTCTCAGGTTTCTTCCTTTGGAATGTCACGATCACACACAGAAACACACACGTGCACATATGCAGATACCCATAGATATACAGTATAGAATATTATGAGACATCATTGCAAATGAACTCGCAAACCCATTTCACATAGCCATGCTTACTTAAGCCTATTGAAAGAAAAGGGTGGGTGTTTAAAGAAGGGCTGCCCACTTTTAGCAGGATGTGTTCTCATTTAAATATGATTATTTTCTTTAAATTCTGTTGGGAAAAAATCTAATCAGGCAAATTTGCATACCTGTGCTAAAGAAAATAAACTTGGCTGTTGTTATCACTACATGCACTTTTAAACAGCAACCATCTTAGATACACAGTAGATAAATAGTCAGGGTTGGTCTATTTGGTCAATTTTGAGAGGGGAAAAATGCAGGGATCTCACAGGACATGCTCTCGGTGTGATTTCATTTAATAATTTACTTTTATGTTATATAGTTTTGGCCACAAGAATCAAATGATCGTCCATGTGAAGAGTCGTGTGAAATTAATCCATCTGAATGAACGCCACCTCCAAAACAAACATAGAACAAATAGACAAATAAATACATTTTTAAATGCACAATGCATTACTTCAAAATGTATATTTATGAAAAGATGACTTGGTCCTTCCTCATAATCTTGGTAATAATCTCATCAGATCACATTTTTCTTTTATTACATCACAAAATTATATTCATGTGTTAGTCAAGTCTGCTCACCATTTTTCATGTAGCATGTTTAAAACTAAATAAAAGTGCTTTCCATCTTTCCAAATGGTGAAAATACTGGTAAAGAAATGTAATAATTAATTCCATTAATTCCTTGTAAGTTTAGTTCTTGTGATTACATGACGAATAACCCGGTCCTCAAGATATTACCAGACTTACAAAATCTTCTCAAATATTGCTGGAGTAGCTCAAAAAGCCTTGTAGTCTAAATGGAAAGTAACGCTGTTGTCTTGGTTCTTAAAATGTGGGGGCGTGGGAAGGTGAAGCTTTCATCAGACAACAGCAGAATGTTAAGTGCACACAAATCCATACATGCAAAGTCAAGTACAAGAGTGTAACATACATTTAAGCCATGTATGCACACTTGAAAGGTATCATTCATTGATACTGGACTTACAATACATGTACAATGTGCTATTGACAATATTAAACTACAGAGATGAAAGTCTCCATCTTTCTTCTTCTCTTTCTTTCTCTACAGTCCTCTGTGGCCTGAATAGTTTCTCATTAATTAATTAACATTCCTATGCCACTGTGTTTTCAGAGGGCCCTTTGTTGTGGCCCCACAAAAACTCTTTCAGAGCTGTTCTTCACAATGTCCCTCTCTCTTGCGGGCTCTCTCTCTCTTGCTCTTTCGCTCTTGCTCTCTCTCTCTCTCATGCTCTCTTCATCTCTTTTCTTCTTTGTAGATGAAATATCTGTTGTTGCTCTGTCTGTTGTCACATTGAAAATGTTTCATGAATTGATTCTTGAATGTTTTCTGTTATTTTTTCTTTTTTTCTCAACACCTAAAACAGATAATGTTCACTCAGTTCAAAAGGCACACCTTGCATGAT
>JAVQJG010288297.1:0-19875 GCA_036024015.1 Craterocephalus amniculus | reverse complement strand
TTATTATTATTATTATTATTATTATTATATTTTAATTATACTATTATTTCACTTTTCTTGTATCAGTTTTCTGGCCTTAATGTTAAAGAACTTCTATAGTGCTAATTTATAGGGTCATAATGTTAACTTTAATTCACTTATACACACTTTAATCTTCATAAAACACTAATCTAATTCAGTATATAGCTGTAGCACATGTTGTAATCTTCTGCTTTGAGCTCTAAGTCCCGTCTCAGAAAATGACCCGTCTGCTCCATCTGGTCATCTGATGGCACCGTGCCAGGCCTCTGCTCATTCTTTATTTAAGGTGTGCGTCTCTGCCAACTTTATGGAAATGTGTCCCATGCTGATGTCGTTATGCAAAGGAACAAATAACCAGGCACGGGTGCATAAATAAAGTGTGCCCACAGGAAACAGAAACCATTTCCTCCACACAAAGCTGCACTCATAAAGCAAGACTGTGTGCACCTCATGCAGTCTTATCATCAGTCATGACTTTCTAAAGAAGACCTTTCAATGAGACTTTGAAAAAATTATGAGCACAAGTGGCTCATTCTCATGGTGTACGTTTCCAGAGGCTGATCAAGAAAACATCCAACACACCATCATCCATCTGTGAATCTGTCTCTTCAATGATCGACCAAAAGTGTATAGATATAAATGTACTGTATACTGTAAAGACTGTTTATTCATTGCTGGTAAACCACTGAGTACCTCAGTTTTAAATCTGATAAAACACTTTATTCCTTCCTGTTGCTTTCATTATGTTGTTTATTGCCATACAAATGTTATTTTACTGTAAAGGCTAATGACTAATCATAAAAAAAAGTTGAAAACATGTCTGAGTGCATACTTTTACAACAATTGTAATTTAGAAGCTATAACTTTTAGAAATCTGCTGTAAAGGCTGAGTTTGCATGTTTCTACCCCTCAGTGTACGCACAATTTAAGTCATAAATCTGCACACAGCTCAATGCATCTTGCCTCTGGATTATGAGGCGTATCAGCGGTTCTTGTGTGGACTTACCAAGAAACAACCAGCAACTGTAACAGTAAAAACAGTAAAAGGAATGCTTCTTAAACCTTAAATCCTCTCCGTCTCCACTTCATCAGGTTGGCCGGATCTGTGTGGAAAACTGCCTGCAGTTTGATGGTTTCACTGTCACGTATCAGCTGGAGGTGCCAGACAGGAACATTTCAGCTGACTTGCTGTCCTGCTACATGGCCATAAGCATCACGCAGGCCCCAGACGGGATGTGGGGACTGCTGTATGTGAAGGACCAGGAGGCACTGCGCAGGTCTGAGTGCCAGGAGCTGCGGTACAATGTTACAGCTCAGGAGGGACACACACAGCTGGAGGCCAGTACGCAAATCCACATTATACTTGACGGTGAAGGTAAAGACAGTTACTTCCCGGCCTGTTTTTCAATGAAGATTGTTTAGTTGCTTCAATGATAATCTAATCTGTGTTAGATAATAACATGGCGCTGCTGAGCAGATAATTTGTGCTTTCCTTCCTAATTTCCATCAAGCACATGTGCAGATGCTTTTCATTAGTTTACCCTCTCCCAAATATCCTTGACAGATTTGGTTACATGTTCCTGTGGGTCTGTTTTGTGCAGCAAACAAGGCCAGCGAGGAGAGCGAGCAGTTGCTGTCCTGTGCAGAGAACAGACACCAGGGAGACTGCGAGTCTTCCCGAGGCCTGGGGGTGACAAAGGGGAGATGCCAGTGGAGGCAAGGCACCGGGAAAGGTACGTTTCCTCTTACAAAATATCCAATTAATTCAATCAAGTGGCATTTTAGCATTACAGAGTCATGAGACCTTGTGCCAATCCACAAAAACCAAATGAAAACAGGTTTCCCTCAACTGAGTAATGGAAGAAATGAAAGGCAACAAGCATCATAGAAAATATGGGATTCATTTGGAAGGAAATTCATTTCAACAACATCCTGTCATTTCCAAGAAAAAGAAGGGAAAAAACACTGATGTTCCATTTTTTGTCAACTATTGAATAACTTTGGTTTCTGTTGTTTTCCATCTGTGGTGTCATCTGGATGTTTTTCCGCTCATGTTTTCCTTGTCCTTCATTTTCATCTTCCAGGAATATCTGAAAAGTATTCCACATGCTCGCCGAACCTGCAGACATGTCCCGATAGTGTCTGCGATGCGGTGGAAGGCCTACATAAGTCGATATGTCCCCAAGACTGCACAAGTAAGAGGCATTTCCTTTGCTTTTCAAATACTGACGCATGTCGTATGACTGCAGTCTGCATGAAGCACATGTTTACATTTCAGGGGAGCCTGTGGTCGGAGGTTATGAGCGAGGCTTGAGTGGGAGCGGCATCAAGGCCTGCCATGGAACCTGCTACTGCTTTGATGACAAATGCAACTGTGAAAAGGACAATATTGAGGGTGAGCTGACAAAAACAAGATGAAAACCTGCTCCAAACAGTCTCTCCTTAAAGGAGAAGTTCGGTATTTTTCAACTTGGTCCTATTTTGTAGCATGAAATACGATTATTTACTCACCCAAACAGTTGTGGCGCAACTTGAACTCCTTGAGAAGATTTTTAGATCCACTCACGATCAGCATATATCCATATAATGGGAGCGTAATTCACCCCACACAGTAGGACGGTCTACTACTTGCTAAGATAATAGCAACATGGTCCGTGTTCGTGTTTTTCCACATTAGTTATACCATTATTAGTATAATTATTGTTGCTGCATAAAAATATATGATAATGTATACCTTGGGGGAGATATTGTTTACATCTGCTGTGTGGTGTTGAAACACGAGGCTTCCACCCACTCCTTTTGAACTTATGTTTATGTTCATTTCTTTCGATAGATGCTGTTTTGTTTTTTGCTTAATTTTATTTTTTTTATATTAAGTTCAAATAAAATTTCTAAATCAATCAATCAAATGTAAAGATAGGATGTAGTCGACCGTCAATTCACCCTTTTGTTATGGCGCATGGTAGTGACGTAATCGCTGTGGCAGGTAAGCGCAAGAGGCTTGAAAGCGCCCCAGAATGAGAATAACAAAGGAAGTACAAGCTGCATCCAGGTCACAGAGGGATCGGAGCATTTCCTAACAACACATTAGTAAAACTAAGGAGTTTTGTGGCAGATAATGCCTTATTTAAAGACTGACCAGCACCTTCACTGAACGCTCCCATTATATGGATGTATGCTGATCGCCTGTGCATCTTAATATCTTCCGAAGGACCTCAAGTTACACCAAAACTGTCTGGGTGAGTAAATAATCTTTTTCATGCTACAAAATAGGTCCAGGTTGAAAAATACCGAACTTCTCCTTTAAATACAGCGGTCACAGTCCAACGTGCTTCTTTTACAGAGGTGTTATGTGACGACATGTGTAAAACCATCATCGCCACAGCTCTGCTCCTGTCCTTCATCGTCTCCATCCTCCTCTCATCATACTTCATCCACCGGTACCACAAGAACTCACCCAAAGCCCCGATAGCGTCCGCTGAGATGACTTTCCGCCGGCCGGCTCAGGCCTATCCCATCAGCTTCAACGCTAATAATGTACGCCGGGGCTCTCAGGAATCCATCGAGACCGACACCTTTAAAATACCCGTAAGCTTCTTTCAGTCTGTACCATTTTCCCCTTAAGTGTGTTGGATCCTTTGATGGGTCAAATGTCAAGATGTTGTTTCTGCAGGAGGATCCAAAGTGGGAGTTTCCTCGTAAAAACCTTGTGCTTGGCAAGACTTTAGGAGAGGGGGAGTTTGGGAAAGTTGTCAAGGCAACGGCATTCAGGCTGAAAGGAAAAGCCGGTTACACCACTGTGGCTGTAAAAATGCTTAAAGGTAAAAGTAGCGCCGCAAAGGCCAGACAAGCCTGGAAGAAACAGTGATATATGAGGTGACGCTTCATCATGACAATCCGTTTCTTTCCTCTGTAACAGAGAACGCGTCGCACAGCGAGCTGCGGGACCTCCTCTCAGAATTCACTCTGCTGAAGCAGGTCAACCACCCACATGTCATAAAGATGTACGGAGCGTGCAGCCAAGATGGTAAGACCTCGGTGCTCCTGACACCTCCTGCTGCGCCACGTGGGTTGCACACAGAGTCTCAGTGCTCCGTTTCTCTCAATAGGTCCATTGTATCTTATTGTGGAGTACGCCAAGTACGGCTCGCTCCGTAATTTCCTGCGCGAGAGCCGGAAAGTTGGCCCGAGCTACATGGGCAGGGATGCAAACCGAAACTCCAGCTACCTGGAAAACCCAGATGACCGGGCGCTTACCATGGGAGACCTGATCTCCTTTGCATGGCAGATTTCCAGAGGCATGCAATACTTGGCAGAAATGAAGGTATTAAACAGAGAAAAAAAAGTCAATGTGCGCTTGCTGCTTAAATCTTGCAGCAGAAACATTTAAAATGCATAAAAAAAAAGTGAAATACACATAGGCTACATGTTTTGGTGAGAGCAGCTGATTTGGAAAATGCTTTAAGCACTGGAAACGTTTGGTTTTGAAGAGTTTTAAATGAGTTTTCTGGTCCGACAGCTTGTTCACAGAGACCTCGCTGCACGAAATGTTCTGGTAGCTGAAGGACGGAAGATGAAGATCTCTGACTTTGGCCTTTCGAGAGATGTTTATGAGGAGGACTCGTATGTGAAGAGGAGCAAGGTAGAGAAAAGTGCTTATTCTGGCAGATGAATTGCAGCCTGTGGGATAAAATTCTAACGAGGTTTCTCTCTACTCACCAGGGTCGTATACCTGTCAAGTGGATGGCAATAGAGTCCTTGTTTGACCACATTTACACAACACAAAGTGACGTGTGAGTATGATTCATCATTTAAAGGAAACAACTTGGGTATTTTTGAGTGTACACTCAAACGTGTTTACAATCTAAACTCAGGGACATAAAATAAGGAGAAACTGTTTGACGGTCCAAATGTAACAGAAAGAAATGACTTTCCAGCACCTATAAAGATCTTTTGTTGATTAAATTGTTAATAATGTCTGTTATAATAACACATATGTTAAGAACAAAGATATAAATTATGTTGTTCAGTAAGTGAGTTGTTGCATTTGGACAGCAGAACCTTTTCTGCAGGAACTATGGACTTAGTTCCTGTAAGTTCACTTGTTTTTACTGCATCTGTACTTCCTTCTTTAAGTGCTCTGGCTGTGTAGAGCTCTGACACATCTGCCAAGAAAAAGATAGTGTTTCTTCTGTCTTGGAAGATGGAAGAATAATTTGCTTAATATTGCCCATATTTTAAACCTTAGTGGAAAACCTCTGAGGGAAAACTCCATGGCTGCTAAAGAGTCTGGAAACAAGAAACAAGATGCAACTATTTTTATAAATAAATTTGTACATATTAAATGGGATTTCATGTCATAAATCTAAATTTGTTTCAGGTGATATGTATTTACCAGTGCCCATTTTTATCTTCATCTTTAATATTTAAATAAAAGGTCATGTTTGACTTATTATAAGCAGACAAAGGCTTCATTCACCCTGCAGCTATGTTGTTAGATTCCAGTTTCTGCAGAGTGCAGCTTGTACATTTCCATGTTAATGCAACTAGCCGCTTTTGTACCTTTTCTGCAACCCAAAATATCCTATTTAAGAGGCCATTTGCAAGATCAAATTCAGAGATTTTGGATGACATTCAACAGTAGAAAATAGCAAACATTTGTCCAGCTTTTGAACAGACTGAGAAGGACCAGAATAGCTAGATGGCCAGTGATGCCAGATAAGACTGACTGTTTCAGCCCAGTCACGGTTTAAAACCCACCCAATCCAATATAAACCAGGCCAAACCACAAGCTTGCCAGCATCCCATCCAAACCCATGAAATAATTACAAAAGCATTAGAAAACACTCATACGTATCCAGAGCTTGGAAGTGATTAAGCAGCATGCCACTCAGTGTCTCTCTGGGTCTGCTGCTCAGCACAAACTGACGTGACACAAAAATACAGGCGTATGCTTTGATACATGTTTGTGCTTTAACAGATTAATAGCAGATGAAGAGATGAAGCTGGTGTCTTGTACCGACGTCACAGTAAGCTGTCAAATTCAATGACGGTATTTAAATACAAGTAATGTCAAACATATTTCATTGAATTTTTTATATCTAGCCTACTGTTGTTGTCTTAGTCATTTATTATATCTTTATTTTTCCACCACAAAATAAGTTTGTGGTATCTCAATATTAAAAACAATCCAAATGTGGGAAAAGGCAGCCCACAGTTCATCCACCTTCCCAATGCAATTTTTCCCCACCTGATGTAATCACCACTCAGTCTGGCAACGCTGTAGATGGCTAGCTTTAGTGGCTATTGCTAACTTTGCTGTAGTTTGTCTCAGCCAAGCAGGGTGATGTAATCAGTCCTATGGCCACACATTGAGGTGAACCATTGGGTTGGAACTTGAGATACATCTCTTGATAATGTGAATATATCAATGCAGCAGCATTAGTAAAGCTGGATCAGACAGGCTATCATCAGCCCAGGGCACACCCCATAAACTTCTTCTGAAACCAAAGGGTATCATTATTTATAGATATTTATACATAAGATAAAGTTAGAGTCACAGTTAACTTCACACCTGCTCATAAAACTGGTGGGGTTTTTTAACTTTATGTTGGGGTTTGCATAGCATTTGAATCTGTTTCCATGCTAAACTGAACTAAGCTAAGCTACCTACACACTTTCTGTGACGTCAATGAGCGTCTGATCCAGCTCAGCAAGAAAGTGAAGAAAAAAACCCACTAAATACTACTTCTACCGTCATTTAGCAGACGCTTTTATCCATATCGACTTATATTAGAGAGAACAACATAAGCAAGAAATCAAAGAGCATGAATAGGTGGACTGCTTGGACTTCTATGTTTTTATGTCAAGCGCTAATAAGTTTTTTTTGTTTTGGTTTTGTTTTCCCACTATGCACAACAAGTCCCTTGTAGAAATAAACAGACAATTCCCTATTATAAATATGTGTTGATTACGAAGACAATCACACTATGTATTGTGAATTGTTCTTATTGGATGTTGTACATTTTTCCCAGATGGTCCTTCGGTGTGCTGCTGTGGGAGATCGTGACTCTAGGCGGGAATCCGTACCCTGGTATCGCTCCCGAACGCCTGTTTAACCTCCTCAAGACGGGTTACAGGATGGAGAAACCCGAGAACTGCTCTGAGGAAATGTGAGCTGTACTTTTTCTTTTACTCCATCATGTCTTCTTTCAGTAATGTGTTATAACTTCCCTTCCCCTCATGGAAAACAACTTTTTCCTCCGTAGGTATAACCTCATGCTTCGATGCTGGAAGCAAGAACCAGACAAGAGGCCAACATTTGCAGACATCAGCAAAGAACTGGAAAAGATGATGGTGAAGAGTCGGGTATGGCCATGAGATACTTTATGATACATTATTTTTCCTTTTTGACTTATTGAAGAAGCGTTACTGGAGCAGTGATAAAATAATTGATGCATCACTGAGACCCGTCAGTCAGAAATCTTTTAGCTTTCTCTCCGCTGTCCCAAAAATAATTTCAGCTGTGCTCTGCTGGGTGAGCGTTCACTCATCCCACTTAAAATACTATAATTAGTCTCTAAAGAGCGATTTAAAATGTGACCATGGGTGGTGTAATCACAGAGTGTAGCAGTCCGGCTCCTGTTGCTGAAGTGAGGCTAAAAATAGAGCATTTGAGGAGACAGGAATGCAGGCATCCCACAATCAGCAGACGGTTCTTTAATGTTTTAAAGAACAGCGGGAAAGTCACGAGATGTAATAAAGGGAAGGTGTTTTTGCCCCGGCGTCTGCAGGATCCAGCAGTCTGTGCGTGTTTCTGATCTGCAGCCGGTTTAGGCTCAGCGACTCCGCTCCTTAATCAGCCTAATCGCCCCCTCATCTGCTCTTGCCAGGATTACCTGGACCTGGCGGCGTCCACCCCGGCCGATGCCCTGCTGTACGACGACGCCCTCTCTGAAGAGGACACACCACTAGTGGACTGTAATAACGCCCCTCTCCCTCGAACCCTCCCCTCCACATGGATTGAAAACAAGCTCTATGGTAGAATCTCCCATGCATTTACTCGATTTTAGAAACAAGACACACAACACAAGCGCTGTTTTTTGGCAAGCTGTGATTGGCTTTTCCGTAGTCAAGTGTGTGTGACTGTGATCTAGGCATGCCTTTTTGCTGTTTAACGCTGACACATCTCCCATTTCATTGTAAATGAGAGGTTCAGTGAAAAAAGATCCTGTGTCTTGACGTTTTTTTCTGTTTTATTTTGGACCTGCTTCTAATGTACATGAGCGTTGGACCAAGAAAAAATTGCAACATTTGTAAATATTGACTATAACCCCTTCGTTCTTATTTATACGCCATCACTCATTTCCATGCTTCATCCCCATTTTGATTTGTAAATAGCTAATTTTCCTGCATTTTCCCATCTCAGTTGTCATCGTTTCATTATTTGCTCTGGAGGAAACCGTGTGTAACATTTGAAACAGGTCCTCACTGATTCAATCATTCATCGTGGTTTAAAGTCCAGATTGTCTTAAATGTCCTGACTTTCTTATGTGTACTAGTAATTGATCTCTTTTGATTACACAATGCTGATCAGAGGAACAGTAAGGCTTTTAAAGGCAACTCTTAGGTGACATTGATTAAGGGTAAAGAGGATTTTGGAGTAGTTACTTGCGTCTGCATTTCTCAACAGTTACCGGAAAGCAGCTCTTAGTAAAAATGCAAAGCCATGAATAAGATTATAGCCAAAATACATTATGAAAAAAGCTAATAAATAATAAATTGTTTCGTACAAAGCCATAACCTTCTACCTCCGAGGGTCAAACAGAGAGAGACACTGTAGAGTTTCATTTGAGAGCCTTACTGTCTGCACGCTGTTTACATTTCACTGAGTGCAGAAAAATGATATGTTCTCATTTTTAGGCATGTCATACCCGAACTGGCCTGAGACGAGCCCGGTACCGCTCAACAGACATGATGCCACTAATCCAGTCTTTACAAGATATGCCAATGATAGTGTTTATGCAAACTGGATGGCTTTGCCCTCACCCGCAAAAGCTGTGGACAAGCTTGATAGTTAAAGACAAAGCAACACTGTAGAAAAGATGAATAATTGGTAGATGTATATATTTCTGTAAGACTGTACATAAACAATCTGATGCTAAAGTTGGTTCCCTTTTATTTCTGTTGCACGGGTATTCAACCTTAAAAACTGGGGTCTTTTTTTTTTTTTTTACTGCAACACTGTCTGAATCAGCTCTTCAGTATGTTAATTATTACCTCACAGGTCATGTTGGCCAAGTTGTATCACTGCATGAGTGTTGTACCAGATTGTATGTCAGTGTCAATGTCTTTTAAGTGCCTGTGCAGCTTCTACAATAGCCTCCAAATGTCAGTGTGCGACGCTGAAGATGTTATTCCAGTCCAGGAATTAAAGGGGACATCTTTACCATCACCGATTGCAGAAAGCTGGGATTGAGCGGACAAAAGTGAAAAGCTGAACTGGTCCTGAAAATGTAAAGTTTCTACTTTAGAGGACTGCGCTCCTCAAAATGTCAAAGACCCTTTTTTTTTTTTGTTTCTCACATGAAATGTTTCAAAGCTGCCAAAGAAATGCAAACATGTTCCACAAGCTATTTTCTTATTTTTGCACGTGTTTTTTTACATAATTAATATCATCTAGTGAGTGTTACTCGGCTGAGAGGAGATGATGGTTAATGTAGATTTGTCAACATGTCCTGTGTCAGACTACAGTTCACATTTCCATTCACTGTAATTATTATGTAAGCCAATGAGTGTTACTGCTGTTTTGTTGTTATTTGATTATGTTGCAATTAATAATAAACATTAAAAAAGTGTAGTTTGACCACCACAGGTTTGCTTTTCTTTTTTATCACGTTGTGTGCAAAGATAATTGTGCTGCATTCTTCACATAAATTGACCATATACAACAATCATG
The DNA here is from genome assembly GCA_036024015.1 of Craterocephalus amniculus. Classification (NCBI taxonomy): domain Eukaryota; kingdom Metazoa; phylum Chordata; class Actinopteri; order Atheriniformes; family Atherinidae; genus Craterocephalus; species Craterocephalus amniculus. The sequence continues at coordinate 9,896 of JAVQJG010288297.1, read as the reverse complement.
TGGGTCACAAAAAACAGCAGAGTTCAGGCTGCGGCTCAGGCCTGTCACATTAAATGACTGAATTTTGGCACATTTTTTCATTCGCCCCATACCAACTACAGCTAAAACTACAGTAAAAGTCAATCAGATGTTGACTCCCCTCCTCTCTTTCTTTGCTTTTCGTCCTTCTATAATGTCCTCTCCATGTTGCTTTCATGGATCAAAGGTGTGTGTTCAAAATGGCCATTGTGTTGATGACCACCTGTTTTGCATCTGTGGTGCAGTGCATGTGGGCAAAAATGGCTCCTGCAATGAATGTAAGAGTGCCACCAAAATAAGTCCGAAATTTTACTTTTTTAATGTTAGAAAATTACATAATGCTACTTAAGAGTTTATAACAATTAAATTTGTAAATTAATGAGCCCATATGACTTGTTTGAAAGGGTATCCAGAAGAAAGCTTCTCTCCAAAACAGGCATCTTTAATCCAGGTTCTCAAAGGTTTAAGTCCTGCAGGTTTTAGAAGTTTCCCTGCTGCAACACACTCAGCTGGATGTCAGCCTCTGTTAATTACCAATTGGTTTGAGTCAGGCAGCATGGTTTAGCTTTGCAATGTTGCATGGGAACAAATTACAAAACCTTTGAAGCAATGTGCCATGTTTTGTGGAAACCAGACACAGCATATCTGCATTAACACCTCATTCTAGCCATGAAGCACCATGGTGGAAAAATGATGATTTAGGCATATACTGCACCCGTAAAACTAGGATGCTGGGACAAATCTACAACAGAATAGCTGAGCAGGAAAGAGTCAAGATCTTAGAAAGATTCAGTGAAAGTCCAGACCTGACACTGATCGAAATGCTGCAGCAGGACCTTAAGAGAGTAAACAAGTGCTTACAAACCTTCAACGAAAGCAACTAAAAGAAAAAATGGCCTAAATTCTTCCAAAATGATGCAACAGATGGATTGTGTCACACTGAAAATTATGAGTTTAGCTCATGTTAAAATTGGTTCTGCTATTTTTGGGACAGTTTTATTTGATAATTTGATTATTTGTTTGTGATGATAGATACCAGCATTGGCTGCTGTTATGTTTGAGGTTACATTTACCTCATTTTCAGACTCAGTAAGAACTAGAACATATTTCTTAGTGGATCTTCTCTCTTCTTTTTATGACTATAACCGTCATCATTTTTTACATCTCTTTCACTGTCAGAATTTTGACAGAACTCCCTAATGTTGATAAAAACAAAACTCTTGTGTTTTCAAACACAGCCCCGTATCACTTTCTTTGTTGTGATTGAAATACAATATCTGGCTGTGACATAAAAGAAAAAAAGATTAAACAAACTTGTGTAAAGTACTGAATAAAATCCCTCAGCGATGAACCAGTGTCCACGGTGCATGTTTGCTGGGATTTGATCCAGACTCCTGTCATCTTTAATGGGAATTAATCAAAGATATGGATGAAAGAGTGACTAAATATAGAGCCTCATAGAGACATTTCCTGATTTACTGTGTGAGGCGCAGTGATAAGAGATGACAAGTTTGAAAATTATACATGCAATCTATTGCGAGTTAGATCCCACTTTTATGTTAATCCGATCAGGAGTCGTCAGGTACTGTATCATCACAGATAAGAGGCTTGCTTATTAGATAGAATAAATTAAACACAGGGAGGAAAAAAGTAATTTATTTATCTTATCAAATAAGTCTTAAACCAAACTGTAATTTTTTAGCATTAAAAATGAGTTTTATATTTCGTTTATATGCATGAGTGAAACCAGTTATAATATATACGCATTAGAGTCAAAATGTCTCATCTCGGTTAATCTAAAAGTCTTTATTTTATCAGAAATAATGTTATTGTTGTGAAGCTTAGACCATCTATGTTGTGAAGTAGAAGCCTCGGCGTGATTGATGACGACACTCGAAATCAAAGCTCCCATTGGTTACTGGCTCACCGGAAGTAGACCACGACTACCTACTCTTCTCTCTGCTCCGTGGCATTTAGTCGCTGAAGCTCGCTTCGGCTGCTGTCCTCGTGTGAAGCTCACAGCTGTGAACGGAAACAGAAATGTAAAAAAATATTAAAAGGTGGGTAATCATTTATTTGATACTACTATTTGTAAAGAACGAGCTCTGTTCGCTACAAATTACCTGAGCGCGGGACGAGCCTCCGAAAACCGACAAGTTAACTACGGAACCGCGCGCACTTCCGGTTTAAGTTTTTCAAATCGCGTTTTGCTGTAAACAAACAATGAATGACTTCAGTGCACATTACTCACAATTAGTTAAGGAAATTAGGCTTTAAATTATTTAAATGCTACCCTGGTATGATTACACGAATGTAGGTGCCACATAGAATTATGCGACAGAATTGTATTTATCTCAAACTATTTATTGAAATACAAACTAATAAAATTGGCAATTGACAAATGTCCCAAACTTTTTGTAAGTAGAGTAACTTTTCTATTCCTTTGATTATATTCTGTTTTGATATAAAGGCAAATAAACTTTAATTCAACCAGTTATTGTGCTTATAGCCAGGTAATGATCTCAGTTTGAGTGTTTTATTCAGTATTATCATTGACTATAAGCTGCAAAAATGACTAAACCAAGAATAATAATTAGGATAAAAGTCTAAAGTGATAGGATGTATTTCAGAAATAGTATTCGTTGACTGTTTTTTTCTTTCTTACACATTTACTTCACCAAGCATGCAGGTCTCACAAAGGATCTATTTTTAACATGGCATGGCTAAGATGTTAAAACTGATGTAAGCAAACTTTTTGCAGGTGTAACTTTAGTTTGCTGACATAAGTGCTATTTGAAGCAAACAAAATGTCACTTCCTATTTGTAGCTGTGTGTAGGCCAAACATTTGTTACAAGATCAGCATGAATTCTTGTAATACTTCTCATGTTTGCACTTACAGTCTCAAAACTACTAAATGTTTTAGTATTTGGGAAATTTACATAAAGTTTCTTTGTGGAAACTTTTGAAAGGAAAACACCTCTGTCCTGCTTAAAATAATTCAATAACTACTTGGTGTGCATGTGGGGGTGGGTGAAAACAAGGAGGAGTGGTTTCCAGCTCTTGACTTCTGGAAGTTGGAGCCCTGCTGATTTTCATTACAGGCCTCTTGAAGCTGATTTATACTTGTGAGGCCAGGTGAAAACCGGCTGTCAGAGAAGAAAAACTGCATCACTTTGCTTGCCTGGGACTGAAGCTGTGTGACCTTCAGTAGTAAAATCCAAATACTCTGAAAGGCCGAAGACGTCCCATCTACTGTGTAGCATATTGTCACAAGACTCAAAAATCCTAAAACAAAAACAATCCAATTATATTATACATTTAATTCCTTAGTGCATGGGTTGTCAAAGATTTTTTCACCGATGTACCCCTTACAGAATAATTTTTCTTCTAAGTACCCCCTCACAATGCAGAGCAATACAGAGCTTTTTGGTCGGGACAGAAATAAACAGGACTGTACCGTTACTGTCTAAATTGGTTACATTTTAACCTCAAGAATCACTTTCAAATGTCAAACATTTGACATACTTTAAACACGTTATCATTGATTCATGACTAAATTAATGGGAAAATTAGTTAAAAACATCATAAATGTCCTCTTGTTTTTCCCTCCAAGCTTCTGCAGAACAGTCATGATTAATATATTGTTGCCAACAACGTTTCAAACAAAAGCAAAAACGTATGGATTTTCTCTCACATCTATCAGTTCATACAACTTACTCAACACCATCAATGTTTACACAAATACACGTTTGGATTTAAAGCCTGATAAAAGTAAACACAAAAATCAAACCGGATATTATACTTTTATTTTCAAACGTATATTTTCTTCATAACACAGGATTATCAGAATTTGTTAATGTTATTTTTTTCACCCCCATTTGAGAAATAGTGCCAAGTGCGCCTCATGGTATGTTTTGTGTTTTCAACTGCTGTGTAATGTGGTTTTATTTTGAAATTGAACTCAGGAAAACCGGAAGTTGTTGTTAAATCGCTTACGTTGGCGCTCGCGCACCAGTTTAATCTGTGCTGTTGTTTGATTGAGAGCAACCCGCCGTGTGCTAGCCGTCCAGGTGTTGCTAATTCCCGGTTGCCTCGGATTTAAACGGAACCTTTAACCTTTAAAATCCCGGTAGAGACTGAACATGAACTGGACGTGTTGATGGGAGCAACTGGGAGGTTGGTTGACAACAAAGCCTGCTTGCATGGCAACACAGTGTTACAGCATTAACTGTAATTTTTGGTTACTTGCTGGGCTTGATTTTTTTTTAAATCTGTTATATTTAGTGGTAGATCCCTTAAATTCTCTGCCTTTTTCTTTCTTGTTATTATCTTTTTCACAGGTAATCTTCACAGGGATTGAGACTGAGGCATTGTATGAACAAGCTGGAGCTTAAAAAAACAATCCAACATTAAAATGACTTAATGCATCCTGATGATATTTGAATAATGGGTACAAGCATATTTTGAGTAATGTGAGCGGAGGGATATGGAAATGTAGACTTGTCAACTAAAGGTCTTATGAGGACGCGATGCCCAGGCGGGGGTTGCCATTCCAGGGTCGGGTCCGCTGGCTCTTCCTGGGCCTCTTCCTGCTGCTGGTGTTCCTGCTGTTCGCATACCTGCTGGAGTGCACTCCTCCAGCGGACGTCAGCCTGGTCCTGCCTGGCCTAGCCGGAGAGACCTATGGGAAGGAGTACTACCAGGCTCTGCTGCAGGAACAGGAGGAGCGGCACCTAAACCGCGCTTCCAGTCTCAAACGGCAGATCGCTCAGCTCAAGCAGGAGCTCCAGGAGATGAGCGAGAAGCTAAAGCTGCTGCAAGACAAGAAGGAGCCGCCAGGGGTGCAAGGCCTGGGAGACAACAAAGACCAGGAGCCGGGAGACCTTTTGGAGTTCCTGCACTCTCAGATCGATAAAGCCGAAGTCAACACGGGAGCACGGCTGCCCAGCGAGTACGCTCTCGTGCCTTTTGAGAGTTTCACCTCATCGAAGGTGTACCAGCTGGAGATGGGGCTGACCCGGCACCCGGAGGAGAAGCCGGTCCGCAAAGACCGCAGGGACGAGCTGGTGGAGGTCATCGAGGCCGCGCTGGATATCATCAACAACCCCGACGAGGAGGACGGCGTGGAGGACGACACACCCATGCAGAGGCAAACCTACACAGACGGCCACTTCACCGAAGGTAAGCCACATCCTCCCTCTGCAGACCCGTCGTTTCTCAGCGTGGGACTGTGGGCTTTTCTTTATTTGGCAGGACTGTACCGGACGGAGCGAGACAAAGGGACGCTTTATGAACTCTTCTTTGCCAAAGAAGACTCCAGCAGCTTCCGCCACGTCACCCTCTTCAGACCGTTTGGTCCCATAATGAAAGTCAGGAGCACATCTGTGGAGACTTCGGGAATGATTATTAACATCATCGTGCCGCTGGCGGGAAGAGTCAACACTTTCTCACAGTTCTTACAAAACTTCAGGTGAGTACAGATAAAAAACATGAGCTGACATGCTCCGATCATGCTGCTCAGACATGGCAGCCTGGTTTTTGTAACTGTTGTGGAATAAGATACAATCGTGGGGGGAAAAAATGCTTTTGTGTTTTTTAGGGAGGTGTGCATACAGCAGGACAGACGAGTTCATCTCACAGTGGTTTACTTTGGACAGGAAGGCCTGCAGGAGGTGAAGTCATCTTTGGAAAGAATATCCAGGTTCGTCCTCTTGTTTTTCCATCCTTTCAAATGGTTTCGTGCTTTTTTAGCATGTTCAGCGTTTGTTGAAACAAGCCCGCTGCGTCACAGGGAGGAGAGCTTCTCCAACTACACTCTGATCCCGGTGGATGAGGAGTTTTCCCGCGGCCGAGGTTTGGACATCGGCGCGCACGCGTGGAAGAGAGACGACGTCTTGATGTTTTTCTGTGATGTGGATATTCATTTTACACTGGACTTCCTCAACACGTGTCGTCTCCACACCGCCCCCAGTAGGTTTTATCACAGCCGCTCACATTCTTGTGGTTCAGGGCAAAATGTAACGTTTGATTTGCTTTTTTGTAGACAAGAAAGTCTTCTACCCAGTGGTGTTCAGTCTGTACAATCCCGCTGTAGTTTATGGAAACATGGAGCTGGCTCCAGCTGTTGAACTCCAGCTGGTGAGAAGTGTTAATATGTTAGAAAAATGCATTAATTATGTCACTTTTATTTAAAAAAAGATCAATTTCTGACTAATAATTTGTCTACAGATTCATAAAAAAGACACTGGTTTCTGGAGAGATTTTGGCTTTGGGATGACGTGTCAGTATCGCTCAGATTTCCTAAACATTGGTAAGTGCTATTAAACAGCTTTCTTAGTTTTTTATTGTTAATATTCAGGTACTAATGAAAATTAAGTATGCTGGAAATGTTGTTTTATTCAGGAAATACAACATACAAGGTGAAACCATTACATTTTATGTATTAAGTACAGATCCAAGAGTTTTACTTTCAGAGGCCTGAAATTTGTCTATTTAAATTCAATTTTTTTATTGATTTCAATGTTTTTTTTATAAAGTTTTCTTAAGCTGCAAATCCTAAATCAGCAAAATCTAAACAAATAAAAGCTGAAATATATTGTTTTTACATATCATTTGTGTATATGTGTATATGTACATTTAATCTGTGAAGTTAAGTTGCAGGTATTAGTTGGAAAATTAGAATATTCTGTATAAGTGCATGCATTTCTGTAACTTAAATCTAAAAAAAGAAAAATTTCAGGCCTCTGAAAGTCAACTCTTGGATCTTTACTCGGTACTGAAAATGATTTGGTTTCACCCTTTATGTTGAATTGCCTGAATAAAACAATTTTTCCAGCATATTCTAATTTTCCGAGTAGTACCTGTCCTTTTAATGGGTTTTTTTCCTGCAGGTGGTTTCGATCTTGAGGTGAAAGGTTGGGGTGTGGAAGACGTCCATCTGTACAGGAAGTATCTCCGCAGCGACATGATCGTGATCCGGACTCCAGTGTCGGGTCTCTTCCACCTGTGGCACGAGAAGCAGTGCGCCGACGAGCTGACGCCGGAGCAGTACCGCATGTGCATCCAGTCCAAAGCCATGAACGAGGCCTCCCACCCTCACCTGGGCATGCTGGTTTTCCGGGAGGAGATCGAAGCTCACCTACGCAAGCAGGCCTTCAAGACTCAGAGCAAAACCGATGCCTAAGCGAGCCTCTGCACACCAAACATCATTTCCGGGTGAAGGCATTTCAGAAAAGACATGTTTACATGTATCCTGCATTTTACTGCACAGCTGCAGACAAATGAATGTACAAAAATGAACATTGAGCAATGTGAAACTTCACAAGTCCAGTCGCAAGTGATCAAATTAGCAATATTTAACGTGTAAAAGCAGTATATTGTGCGTTTGAAATCTATCCAATAAGCATGTTGTTACGAACGTGAGAACACAGATCTCTCAGTAAGCCATCTTACTGGCTCAAACAGCGCCTTGCTTGCAGCTGGGTTTCCCCCCCACCCACGACTTTAGCTGCTTCGCTTCTGAATGGGAACTCAGCCAGAAAACTGGAGCCGACTTAGAGGATTTTGAACACAGACGGCCGTGTTAGGACGGGCTTTAGAGATGAAACGAAACGGTTATTAAAGGACACATATTTAATTTATTGTTAAACAACAGCGAGAAGTTGCACTCTCACAATGGTTTAAATATAATTTGACCACTTAAGTATGTGTTGAAGAGCCTCGCCTTTAGATCAAAGCAATGAACAATCTTTTATTCATTTACAGTATGTTGGCAGTCGCGTACGGGGCCATAATATTCTGTTAGTGTTATATTTATAGATTGACAGTGAGGTTGGAAAAAAGGGACCTTTTTATGCTGGGTTTTTGTTTTTTTTTGGTCAGTGTTTACTGATGTTGATGTCAAGTGTTTTGAGTTTACCAGAAAACATTTTAATGAAATAGTTTAAGATTCTGTTGTAATTTTAAGGTACGACAGCAGGTCTACAGGGGCTAGTGTTAAAGGAAAAGGGATACCAGACAGATGTCACGTCGGCCTTGTAAATACTTACCAAATATTTCTTCGTTTCATCCGAGTTGGGTAATTTTTTGGTGGTTTGTGCCGTTTCCGCAGCAGCTGGTTGAACTGGTTCCATCTCATCATGAGAGCAGATGTTACAGTTGAATGGTTTTCCGAGGTGAAATGCTCTGAAAGACTTGCATCCAGAGGGCGGGAGGTGCTTTATTTTCCTCACAAAGGAAGCAGGTAGTTCTTGCATCACATCTTGTACAGTAATTATTTTTTAATCAATGTTTTTGCTAATACTCCAGCATTTTGTAGATAGTGTTTGAGTCTCCTAACATTACAGGAGAAATGTCTTCCTCTCAGCAATACACAAGTATTCATACAGAAAAACTAAAACTTGAGCAAGGTAATGATTTATTGTGAATTTCTGGCCATGAAATAAAATCTACAGAACGTTGTGTTTACTGTTCCCGTGTTATTTCAGCCATTTAAAATCTGATGTCACATTTCAGTAAACTAAACCCGTTTCTATTGTTTATGCTATAAAATTGCCATAACAAACTTGTCAAGTGCCTTTCAATCTGCTAACTCATCGTTTCTTAATTTAAGACAAATGGTGTAATACAAATGTATTATTCATCTGTTTACAATAAACTACATCAATAAAAATAAAAAGGATAATAATAGAAAAATCATAAAAATATAAGTGAAATGACAAGAAGTAACCCAGATGGGAAAGACTGAGACAGGCCTGTTTTCAGTGTTAATGAGCCACGTTTTCAGGATGGATTCCCAAGGTTTTGTAGATCTCTTTGAGAATAAGCAGAGTCGTGTCTTCAGATTGCCTACAAAACAACAACAAACAGGAGTCAGATGCAACAGAGTCGCAGTGAAATGGTAAATAATACCTGCACCAGGAGCTAGGGCTGTCCCGATCCGATACCAGTATCGGGTATCGGTGCCGATACCAACAAAAAAACACGGATCGGAAAGTATCGGCCTGCATTGAAATATGCTGATTCTGTTGCCGATACCAGGTTATCAACATTATCTATCCAGCCCTTTTACCTCAGCACCCTGTGCGAGATCTCCCTAGTTCATTTTCTACAGGATTTACTCAGGTTGTTTTTTCTTACAACAGAAATGTGTCATTTGTTACACAAAGTCTTTACATTTATTTTAAATTAACTCAGTGGTTAATAATTAATGACTCAATTTTTCTTACAACTTCTGTTGTGGACTTTATGAGTTACACCTTAAGGTTTTGAGGTGAGGTTTGACACAATATTTTGCTCACAACAAAATGTAAGTATCAGTATACTCAAGGTGTGTTCCAGTTGTCCTCGGAACTCGTTTTTCCAAGATAATTTGGCCGGAAGTGAGAATCTGAACTCGTTTTTCCGAGCTGCGAGCTCTTAATTTGCAGAGGACCCCGAGATTCCAAATTTCAAGATGGCTGCGCCCAGTTTGCGTCCCTGTTTGTTTTCTCGCTTTACATTTTCGGTTTCTTTTACTTTTAAAATGTAAATAGCACCATATAGCAGTAGTAGTACTAGCTGCTGATCATAAAATTTTTGAAAATGTAAAGTGGTGCATAAATATCGTAGTTTATCAAGTTTTCCTCGCAAAATTGACAGGTTAATTAGAATAATTTTACGTTTATGACAAGATTTTCAGGTTTAAGTGCGGTATAATCGTACAAACACACATTCACTGTCTTCCACGGGACGGGAAACATTGTGACTAAAAGCATTATTTTAAAAGTAGCTCTTTGTACTCTGAAAGAGCAACAACACACGCAGCTTTGCTGGAGGATCCATTTTTTCCGAGTTTGTGCAACTGGAACGCTGTTTACCTCGGAATGACGTCACCACC
>JAVQJG010288292.1:0-62574 GCA_036024015.1 Craterocephalus amniculus | reverse complement strand
AAAAATCATGAATTTTGTAAATATCAAGAGTACAAAACTAAAGGCTATAGATTTGAGTCTAATGTAGGGATGGGCATTTGATTAAATTGTCTTAATTGACTATCAGGAGAATTAACGATCGATTATCGAATAATCATTTATATTTCTACATTAAAATGAAACATTTATAGCCTATATTTTAGTGAAATGAATGTAGTAAAATTCTAGTTTTTTTTCTTATTTTGATTTTAATTACAATATGAACGACTCTTGTGGCACTTAAATGTGCTTAATTCAGTAGTTACACAGGAAAATATGCGCTTACATACTACTTCAGCACCAGTCTGAAGATGCATGTGATTAATCAATTAAACGATGAGGTAATCAGTTAAAATCGATTAATCGATCATCGATTAATTATGCCCATCCATAGTGTAATGTACAGTACAAAAGTTTGGACTCACACATTTTAAGGTAATTGCATCCTTATTTTTGGATGGTACTGTAAAATAATGTGAAAAAACTTGTTATTGATAATATATGACAATTTTCAATAAAGGAAAAATATTTTCCTTAAAAGAGCAACCAAAAGAGTTAAACGGTAAATTCAAGTTTATTATCAATACTCTTCTATTTCACTTGGATGTTTAATGTTATGTGATATGCTAGCACTCAAACGTTTGGGATCAATGCCAGATTTATTCCAATGGGACAGTGATCCCACACTTTTGAGCAGTAATACAGTGTTGGCTAAGAAGTTTGGGGAAAAAAAAACTAATTTAACTGAAAAGGCACAAACTTTTTAACTTACTGTAATTTTACAATTTGATTTTCCCCCGTTTTCCACAGTATTTTTTAGTGCCCATGCTGCCAGGATATTACTATTTTTCTTTATTTAGATTTTTTTTCACATGCAATTGCAACTGTGTAATTCTGTTCATCAAATTATTTATCTTTTCCTGCCTGAAAGTCGGGCTCAAAACTCAGTGTTGACGAGTTTCAATCACATTTTAACCGATTCTGCTCTCCTGTGGGCCGGCCGCCTCACTAAGGCCCAGAAACTAATCTTTCCAAAATTTCTCTGTGAACTTCAGTGAGCCTTCAAAGGAGCCCAGGGACACAAGAGCAGACAGCAGAGCTGTGTAGTCGACCCACACTTGGTGAATAATAACACTGTCTCTGCCTGCAGACGTAGCCTGTATAGAAACTGGTTAGCATATTAGAATAATCTAGTCAGCTGAAACAGGCAGTGGTGTTTGCAGATCTGCCTGTGGGTGGCTGCTGAGATGCAAATCAAATATAAAGTAATGGAAATAAAGCCATATTGGATTAGACTTGGCAGAGGGGGAGATGATTCATGTTGAAAATGTTTAAGAATTGGATCAAAAATGTTTGTTTCATTTTGCAGATACTGGTTATGGAAAGTGTTGCGTAACAGGAAGAAAAGGGAAGATGCTGGAACAGAGAGATTTTGTTGATGGACTAGACCAGACACTTTGCCTCATTTGCCATTTTAATGCAATTGTTTTTAGAGACAAACGCACATGCAAGGGAATTGGAACTGGGTTAATGAGATGTGAGTGAATAACAAACTAGATGGTTCTTTTCCTTTTAGCGTGATTTACGAGAGAAAATACAATATAACAAAAATAAAACGTACATTTTTCCGCACTAACACGTCTAACTTAAATTATCTTCTTTGAAGGATTTTCTACAAATGTTTGAAAACTGACACGAGGGTGTAGATGCAGCAACCAGATGTTGAGATAGATTGTGTTTGATAATAATTGGGGGGGGGCATTATTTTTAGTAAAGAATCCTTAGAAAAACTACTAGATCCAGTCAGCGATCTGGAGTTGATCTTTATTTCATTTGAAAGATTTCCTGAAAATCTAAACAAAATCCATCAATAACTTTTTGAATTATGTTGCTGACAGACAGCATTGGCAGATGTAGTGCATTGGGTCTTTAAAATATTTGCATATGTTCCCATAATCAAATCTACATTTGATCATATAGTATTTGTCGACCTGCATACTTTTTCTATGAAGGTATTGATTATAAAAAAATTTGTGAGCATTTGTTTCTTTTTCTCTTAGTGTTGCGAGCAATTGTCATGGCACAGAGGTGACCAAGACTTTTCATGGGAGTTTTTCAAATGAGGAAACTCAGGAAACTGAGACGTTTTGTTTTCGTTTTGAGAGATCAGTCTTTGCCTCATTCCTTCCCCTCTTTCAAACCCTCTGTCTGATTATACTAGTCAAAGTCAGCAATAAGATGTTGCTTGTTTATCAGTAATGCTAATGCTAAAATTACAGTACACACGTTGATTGTACTTTGGTCTCAGTAATTGTCCAGAGTATGTAACCAGAAACTAAATGTAGATTTGATATGAGCTAAATGTTGTAATTTTGATCCCATTACTAGTTTTTAAAGAACAAAATGCATCATTTAGCATGTATATCAACGTATTTATGTGTTGTTTGGAGGTTGCTTTTCAAACGGACCACTCAATTTAGTATTTGAAAGAGGAGTTTCAAACTTGTCCAGTTAGGTGAAGTGTGAATCTGTATTCTCTGTCTGTCAAATACCTGCAGAATTAACCATGTCAATGTACAAATCTCACCTCCTGTACTCGCAACCTAGCTATAATCCATCCTTTCCTCATTGCCTCACCCTTCTCTTGCATTTTTAAACATTATGCAGTTGTAAGAGTTACTAAAAAAGCAAGGGGTGTAGTAACACTAAACCCCAACCCCAATGCATACAGAGATTTCTTCAAAATCTATAAATTATAGAATGTTTCATGGATGTTGAATTTCACATACTGCTTAAATTTTGCATTGAGAAATATTACATTTTGTAAAGCATATACACCCCGTCACGTATGAAATAATAACTTCACTCAGAAAGTTTAATAGACAACCAAGTTGTTGTCAGTCAATCCAGCTACTTTCCCCTCAGATGTTACAGTGGCTTTTAAGGATTTTGTTGCCTTTGCCTTAATCTTTCTTTAAAATCTGTGATGTCATTAAATCCTAAACACATATTTTGAAAGAAAACTATTTATTTTTAACTACTATTTAAATGAGTATAAGAGTTCTAATGATTTGATAAACGTACATGGCATTTTCATTTACATTTTATACAGCATCCAAACTTTAAAATAAGTAGCAATAACTGCAAGGCATATTTAAGAAGTTTTTTTAAATTACCATATGGCTCTTAAAAGACCAGCTATAAGACCAGATAGGCCTAAATAAATAATTTGGGCAATCATACTACATGGATGTATAAAATATACTATAAATGTGTTATTGAATTTAATGTGTTTTACAAATTAAATACAAAAAAAAAATGAAAAAAATATTTTGCGTTGAAAGACAAAAAGCGGCGGTAATCTAAGATCAATGGTTGCATATGCAGTAGAAATTCTGATTCTGGACAGGATAAAGTTGTTAAAACAAAGTAATGACTCGCTCAGACATTGAGGCGCTGCCGTAATATTACAATACAGGAAACGCCCAGAGACGTTTTCCTGATCGGTTGCAAAGCTATTATCAAATCGTTTCATCCAAACGACCGCGTAAGTACACACATATCACGCCGTACACAAGCAGATGATCCCATTTTCATCCGGCTGACCCCGCCTCTGGTAAATGCAGGGGCGCTCCATGTGACGCTGGGGCTGTAACAAAAATCCAGTATGGCGGAATCTGTCAGGAGATGATTTTTTTCCCTGCCCCCTGCGCTCAGAAAAACCCCGGAGTTTTAAGATGGGAGCGATATAAACCCCCCGCGGGACAAATGTCGGGACCACTGGCCTCCTCTTGGCCCGTGTAGGTGAGCTGTTGGTGCGTTTGTGGCCGCTCTGGATGAATGTGTTTCCGCGCAGCACCGCTTTGATGATCACGTTCAGGCGAAGGGATGCGATGCACACACAGACAGGATTCATCAAAACAATGTCCGGCTGAACTTTCCACGCTGCTCCTCTTCGGTTTCGCTTTCCCGGTTGTGTTTAAACGGCTGCGTTTGAGTCGGGGTTTGTGTGTGAAAGCGGTAGGAAAGATTTCACATCATTTAAAAACATTTATCTACGAATTTCCATGCGGTTTATTACACTATTGCGGGCGGGAAGTGTGTGGGCAACAAGGAGGGGGGGAATGGACGAGCGATGTTTATTATGCCGATTGTTTGTTGCTGTGCTATTTATAGAGCGCAGCCGAGCCTTAGGCTTTACCGTCTTATACGCTGTGCCAACACTTTTGTAGCGCCTTTTAGTTGTGTGAATTAAAGGGGGAAAATGCGTAACACAAAGGTCCAGGCCTGCGTGAGTGTGTATTTGAGTGTGTGTGAATGGTTCGGGATGGGCGGTGGTAATTCTCTGCATGCGTCAATCTTTTTTTTTTTCCTCCTTTTTTTTGTGAATGGGGGCGTACAGGCTCCTGAAGCTGTTAAAGCAGCGCCACAGCAACACATATGGGCAGTTTTAAAGTCCAGCTTTCTGCATGGGATGGCTTGTGTTGATAAATATTTAGCAGAAAAGAGCGATTTTTTTGTCATTTAATGCCAGTGAGTTTGTGTTAGGGCTGTAGGCTAACCTCCTTTTAGCAGCCAGTGTCATGATAAATAAGTTCACCGCTTATTTGATATTAATTGATGCTTTTTGTTGCTATATTGATGCAATTTTGCACCATCACACTGCTTCCCCATTTTAAAAATGTCTTTATATTAGTCTCCGGGGCACGTCTCCCCAGTTCTGTCACCCTGCATCAAGCCAACTCATTTTAGGGATAATGGCCTAGGACACTCCGATGAACGCCCCTCCCGAGGCTGATGAGATGCCCTGGGAGAATTGGTGTTACAGGAACACACACACCCCCCTTCAGAGTGGCAGCTACCCCCTTATGACACACACATTGGGGAGCCCCCTCCCCGCACCTACCCCTCACTTTGCTTTTCTTTCCGTGCGCACGCACTGTGCAGTGACCGACTTTTTTCAGGGGGACAAATTGTCCTGCGGCTGCACTGTCTGGCCCTCTTGTCTTGATAGCCCCCCCCTTTTTTATGCGCACACACACGTGCATCCATCCTGCTTCAAAGAACCTTTAAGACCTCTGCCAACACACACACAAGGGCCTGAACATGCACGCTAACACCCCCCCACCCCAAGCACCAACCTCGCCCCTGGGAAGTTTTACCCCCTTTCTTTCTATTTGCAGTGCTCTAACCGACTCGATGCTTTAGGCACGAGCTGTGATTACATTTGACACGTTTGCTCCCGGCATCAAGAATTCAGGATATCACCGCCCCCAAAAAAAGAAAAACAAAGAAAAGTTCAATAATTTATGAGCAGAAACAACACGACAACTAATCACACACATCTGACAACAAAAACAAAACAACCTGTTCCTACAAAACTAAAGAAATCCTCCCTGTTGATGATGTTTGCAGGTTAAAAGCCAAAGAAACTGTGCAGGGCTGGCAATTTATCGCCTGGTTGGTTTGGAGCTTTTTTTTCCTTCTGTAGTCTGTGGTCTTGGATTACCATGGCAACAGCTTTCTACCTTTTAATAACCGAGTAATGCAATTGAGTGAAAAACAGAAACCTGTAGGACGATATTTTTTTTTTTATGACGCTGAACGGCCCTCAGGTATTCTTACGCCCGTGTTGAAACAGTTTGAGAACTGAAAGCTGGAATTAAAGCCCAGTTCCTCCTCTTGGCCCCACCCTTCTGTTTTGAAGAAATAGCTGTGCCCTTTCTTTCCAGAACATAGACGGACACGACTTCTTGTCCCTAAAGGAAAAGAGTTGTGCTACCTCTGTTAGACTGAAGGGAAAGGGCCAAGGGGGGGATTGGGATTCTTTGATATGGATCAAATAGGCCTTAAGTTCCCACCAAAGATCAGCTTCTTTCTGTGCTTGACCAATGACCACACAGTACAGCAGTGTTTCCCAAAACACTACTACTTTGATCCTTTGGAGACTTGTTCTGTTTTAAATGTGCTTTCTAAATAAAGCGGATTGGATTGGATGTAAATCTACTTTAAATTTTTCAGTGTCACTCATTTTTCAGTGCTTCACCTCCCTACCGGACTGAATGAAATGATGAAAGCGTGAATTATGATAAAGGCTCAATAATGCATATGTTTTTTAAAAGAACAAGAATGCTTGATAATGAACCAATCACCCATCAGCATACTCATATGATAAGTGTTGAGGAAAGATCTCAAATTCCAGATCCATGTACCTCCCTCTTTAAAAATCTAGACCTTTTATCAGTAGCTATGATTTGAAAAGAGTGAACGTTTGTGTCTTGTCTTACAGGTTTGTGTCGGTGCTATCCGAACCGTTAGGCTAATGGAGATTGGCAGCCACTGCTGGACGTCTGTTACCCGTTTCCCGTTTTGGATCAGCCTGAGCACACGAACGCATCTGGGGTCGCACTCCCACACACCGGCAGCTTTGGCAGGATAACAGCTCACCTCGTAGATTACACCTGAACACACCCGCTCGCGTTTATTCTGCTATAAGCACACACCCCGGGCCGGGCGCCTGCTCGCCGTGCTGCGTGGTCGCCCACCAGACTCACCTGTCCGCCATGACATCACACAGCCACCAAGGTAAGGACTTTGTCGATAGCAGGGCTGGGCTTTTGATTAAATTGTCTTAATCGATTATCAGGAGAATTAGCAATCAATTATCGATTAATCATTAATGTTTCTATATTAAAATTCAATATTATAACCGATATTTAAATAAAGTGAAAGTAGGAAAACCTAGCATGTTCATTATTTACATTTTATGATTTTTTGTGGCCGTTTAATGGGATTCATTCACTGGTTAAACTGAAAATGTGCATTTGATTAATCGATTAAAATCTTAACCATCGATAAATCGATCATTGATTAATTATGAAGTCTATAGCCTCATATATTTTCTAATATTTTGCCTCCTGAACCAACAAAAGGGGTGGGCTCATGGTCCATAGCTTTAGTTGAGGACCATTGTTGCAAAAAGTTCTGTTTTCGGATTTTAATGAAGCCTTTTTAACCCGATTGCGGCTGAGCACAGATCTGATTTTGCTCTTCTCCCGGAGCGCACTGGGAATCTCCCGACAAAATTCCCTCCCGTCACCGGCGGAGTAATGAGAACGCAGCTCCTCGGTGCTGGCGAACCGGGGGGAAATCTGTCGGCCGTTTCATCCGCCGCGCTGAGAAATGCAAACGTTTTGATTGCGAGCGCCGACGGATGGCGGCTCGCTAAAAAGCAATAAAACATTTTAATCTGGTTTTATGACTGGTAATGGGCTTAATTCAGTATGAATGAGCTCCGCAGCGCATAAGATCATCTCATTAAGAGTCCGCTTTAGTCTTTGACACCTAATCAGGCTCAGTTTAGAAGCTCTGGCTCGCGTCTTAGTGAGCTGATAAATTATTGGGCGAAGCAGCTGGCAGATGAAACGCCTCGCCTCCTGGTGGACGCTGTGGTACCTGACAGCGTCCACCATGTTTACTTTGTACACCTGGGAGTGTGTGCAGTATAAATACCACAGCTGAGGCAACCATCGGGCCCCAAGGGAGTCGGCGGCCTCAACCCTCCGACATCTCCATCGCTCGCGCACCTGAACGCACCGCAGCGGGCAGAGCGGATACCTTACACTATAGCCTGCATGTGTGTGTGCTGTTAAAGCTGCACGGATCCCTCTTTCCCAAGTCGGGGCGAGCGCATTACATCGTTAGATCAACCTCAGATTAGAGCGGCTCAACAGTCGACCTGTACAGATCAGCTGCGTCTAATGGCCACTCACAGATCAGAACTCAGCACTCTGCTTATTTTAGGAATTTGACATCTCCTAACATATGCCAACAAGAACAAGCAAGAAAAACATCCCTTTTTTCCTCCTGGTTCGATTCTAGCTTGTTTTAAGAGAAGTTGGGCAGGAGCAAGTTTACGACTGAATTGCATCACCTCCTCTTTTCACAGCACTGTAAGCCTGAAGGAGCTGACTGTAGTTTTCGAAGTGAAATGTTTTCCCAGCTGTTCAGCCGTCGGGCCCGTTCGGCACAGCTGTGCTGCTGTAAGGCGCACGGAGTGAGGCTCTGGCGTAATATTGCTGAAATAAGCAAGTTGGTCTGAGTGCTTTTGCTTCGCAGCCTGTTTATATGGTTAGCTTTGATGCTGCCATGCACATCATGTCAACATATGAAAGCTCTGCTTTTGATTTGCATGCTCAGACAGCCTGCAAGGCAGGCGCAGAGGACGCAGTGTCCTTTGTTTCTTGTAAGCAGTATTTATTCATTTCTTTTTATTAATGCTTTAATCATAATATTCAATTAGTCTGTCAGTCATTAGCAGAGTCTGTGTAGTCTCTACTCGCACCAGAGACTTTATTAGGTCCATATTTCTGGTACCAGTTGCCCTCCATCCCCTCTTATTGCCTTATTATTTGTGGCATAGGTGTTGGAATAATTTGGATCCATGTTGACATGATGACATCACACAGTTTCTGCAGATACGTCAGCTACATGTGCATGAATTTTACAAGAATCCCCTAAATCTTCACACATCATTGCCTTCATTGTGTTCAACCCAAACTCTGACCCGACCGGATCCATGTTGTAGCTGAAACAGACCAGGCAACATTTTCCAGATCTTCTGCTGGAATTTGGATGAGTCTGTGTGAATTCTTCTTATTATTATTTCCTGTTCGTAGCTGATAGGAGGGCCAGCCGGTGTGGTCTTCTGCCGCTGCAGCCCATCTAGTTCAAGGTTAGACGTGCTGTGGGTTACAGATGCTGTTGTGTTGTGGTGGTTGTGGCCAGGGCTGTAATTCGGCTTTTAGAAATGCCAAGCTCCACCACCTCACATCTTAAAATACCAGAATTGATCTAAAAGGAAGCGGCATATGTTTCACAGAAATCACTCCCTCTTGTCTCATTTCTCGAACTATATCTATTCTCTCCTTTTTGCTTCCTTCTTCCTTCTGTACTTCCCGTCTGCTCACCTGTCCGTCCAACCAAAATCTATCAAAACATTTATAATAAAGTCAGCTAGACTCTCCTTAGCGTGTCTTTATAAGTTGATTTTAGATTTAACCCACTGATACATTTTTCCAAAAGTAAACAAATATAAAGGAAATATGATTTATTCAGTAATACTGAATAGCACTGAACGGCACTGAATGACATGCAGGTTTTTACTCTACCTCTTACCTATTTAATTATCACATAACCATATTTTTTGTGCATTTCGTAAAAGGAAATGTGGTTCTTTAACAGTTTCCCGGTATCCTCCGTTGTCATACTGCAGATTGTTGCTGTATTTAAAGCTTGAATATCTCCAGACACAACAGCGTGCCTTCATTTACATATCACTATGGCAGGCGGAAGAAAAAGTAGTACCCATACCATACCATACCACACCACACCACACCACACCACACCACACCACACCATACCATACCATACCAACTTTATCTCTAGAGCGCTTTAAAACAGGCAGAGCTGAACAAAGTGCTGTACATGATTAAAATCATGATACGAAATAGACACATCAAAAACGACTAAAACTAACACTAAAATCAATTAATACAAATAAATAAGATCAGATAAAAAAACTAAGCCTTGCTGATGTTGAAAGCCAAAGAACAAAAGTGGTTTTAAGAGTTTTAAAATTGGACAGTAATAGAACTAAGGAATAATAGAGAAGGTGCTGTCCCCTCTGAACTTACAGTATGAACTGAACTGAGGCACCATGAAGGTGAGGACGGCTGAAGAAGCTCAGAGGTTTGAGGCAGGAAAAAAATATTTTAACATTTAAAGGCTAACAAAAAAAAAATAATTTAAGCTATACCAAAAAAAGGCCAGGCATTAAAATGGTGCAGCAGCGATCTGAACCAGCTGCATGTAAATGATAATTAATAAGAAAATTAGATTTCATAGGAGAATGGGTTATAGAAATATCACTACATAGTCTTCTCAAATAACCACATACCCCAGAAGTATTTATTTTATGAATGTACATTTTTTATCTTTACTGAAGCCCTTTATTTTTATTTATTTATTCATTATACCGTGTTTTTGTGAGCTGCTTGATGCATTGTCCCTCTCACATTCTCATTTCCACTTGTGGACATGACACAGAAGCATTTTCGGTCTCAATTGAGTTGTGGATCATAAGCAATCGCTGCCAATACATCTTAACATGAATGGTACATGAAAGATGAGGATAATATGAAAACAGTTGAAAATATAATGCAACAAAAACTTTTGTTTTGGGGATAAAACTCTTCCTGAAATGGAAAGTCGGGTTTATTGACAGTGAGAAATGCTTTCTTTTCTTAAGATAATATCAGTTTAAAAGAGGTTTTATTGATAAGTTGCCTTAGGTTAAATAGCTTTTCTTTAGTTTTAGATGTTAATTTTAGCTGCACAGGATGAGAACTTTTGATTTAAAACCTATTCATATATAGCACTGATGTCATTGCAGGCTTGTATAGCACACAGTAAAGATCCTATTTATCATTTAAGAAGCCAAAGCTACAGAAATTTATATAAATTCAAATTTTTATTTCTTGGTATAGATCCAATCTCTAATATCTCCTATACTGTATTTCCCACAACAAATATATTTCATTCGATGGGAATGTCTTAAATGTGCAAAAAGTTCCTTGTTGCTTTTTTGGTAAAATATGTTCTGAAATATTTTTCTATTATTATTTTTTACAGTATTATTCTGTTGGATTAAGATGAACAGCGTTATTAAATCATCGCCGAGCTGTGAACGCAGCCAAGTCAGGAAACTTTCCTCTTTTCTGGCAACAAGCAGCAGCAGCTGATAGAAGAGATAAATTAACCAACCGACCCTGTCAAAACCGATAATTTAGGCCCTTCTTCTTTTCATTTTTTATTCCTTTATTATTGTATTCTCCATGCTGCCCTTCATTACCTCTTATCTCCCCAGTTTACTTCCCGCTGGAAGCCTGGGTATCCAGGATCCGGCCGTCCCCTTTGTTAGCTCACTTCTCAATAAAACAAAAAAGATCCTGTGTGAGAGAAGGAGACGTGATTCAAACCTTCATCTGCTCTCTCTCCCCGCCTCGTTTGAAAAACCTCCTGGGGAGTCGATGGGGCCCTCAGACGGGGCCTCCTCCGAGAGCTGCCTACTGTGGGCATCAGTTGAGGAGAAGTTTGATTGACAGCTCAGAGGCGAACACTTGTTGGATGGCAGGCGGGAGACATTTCAGGAAAAAAAAACTGTGCAACAGTTGGACTTTGAGGCACTTGTCAGCTTGTCTGATGTCTTCCTTTTTTTATTTGCAGACAGAACAACAAGGTAAGCGATTTGATGTGTTACTATCAGACATCAGTTTGCTCTCTTTCTTTATTAATCTTCTTTTTGGGAAACTAAAGTGAGCGGATGCTTTAAATAGCTGTTTGGTTGTCAGTTTTTTTGTATTTGCAGCACGATCCGAACTTCTTTAGACTTGATTTGCTCTTATTTCCAGTCAGAGTCATAACTAAACCCTTTAGTGTGTGTGTGTGTTTGTGTTCCATTTTTGTAATCTGTAAATGAGCTTACTAAAATGCACTTTTATCTTTTTTTTTTAAATCCAGAACTTGCTCATTTTCTTTATCACAGCAGCAGTTGGGATTTTTAGATTAAACATCATTTATGATAAATCTTTTCCCAGAAAAGGGAAATGTAAAACGCTTTGTCGGGTTAGCAGTTCTCAGAACAAAAGGGGGCCAGGCTCATAAGACCTCACGCCGGCCCATCAACAAACAGGCCGCCATGCTTCCACAAGAGGGATTTTTTTTCCCTTTTCTCTTCTTTGCACATCAGAAATTTGTTTTACGCTCGCGCTTCGTACCGAGCAAATATGTGGAGCATGTGATGGTTTGTGCAAATGTCGCACTGTGGATGAATTGCTGTCATTAAGATTTAATTTTTTAATAAAAATTGCTGTAAGAATCCCTTTTAGATCATTAATATGAGAGTTATTTGCTTGTAAAATGGGATTAAATGCCAGACAAGCTTGAAATATTTTAAGTCTCTGTATTAGGCGAGTTAATGATTGTCCTCAGTTTGTGATTCAATCACACTTAAATCAGTTTATATCAAAACTAATAATCCCGAACTCCGAATTCTTTCACTCATCGACCGTTTTGAATGCAGCGCCTTTGTGGTTGTCTTGACTTGCCAAACTCTCTTATCACTTCCTGTTGGTGGTCTTGGTTTCCCCTCCAGCTAGATAAAGACGCAGCCTTCACAAACCACATATTGGAGAAAAAAAAGGGCAAAGACAAAAAGGCAGCGGATGCTCGCTGGAATTAGTCCCATTCAGTTGATAAAGACAAAGGTAAAGGGTGGCAATCATTGGCTTTCTTCTTAGTCATAAGTGCATCGGCTTTCCAGGAAAGTCTGCACGGTGCGCAAGACCGAGTGCTGTGGTTGCACGTGAGTCACACGCATGCACCTACGCACACACACATGCACAATGAGGCCAGTCAGAAGCTGTAAAGTACGTGCCATGTCCCGTCTTTGTGAATGAGCGGATTGAACTTTAAGTCGTGTTGTGTTTGAAAATTAAAAATTAACACATTCCTTGAACACTATCAAGCGCGAGGGCTGCAGCAGGACATAAACCGGCGTTCAGATTAGATTTTTACTGCTTTATTTTGCTGGGTCTGCGTGGGCGTGAGCGCCTTTTATGGCTCTGAACTGCTGAACTTGACACAATGCTCCTTTCCTCGAAGGCTAAGCCGTATCTAGGTTACAAGAGGCTTTTTCTAGGTTTACTCGGCTCGCAAAATAACACAAATAAGCAATGAGTGCAAAATCAGCTTAAAACAAAAGCATTTAATGAGGAGGGTCAGGATTTCGGTGGGACTGCTTTCTAAGATTAGATCGTTTGGCTTTGTCCTCAGATGTGCAGATTTGTGTTGTTGCGTTTGCAGATTTGCGTCTCTGGTTGCATTAATCACCTTTAGATTAATGGATGTAAAGGGAATTCCAGTTATTTAACAATCTGGCCAGTTCGCTCATTTAAATAAACCAACTCAGCTTTAAGTCGACATATTCAGGATTTTACAAAGCAATGATTTTTCTGTGCAACTGTTTTCTTTTTGAGGTGTTTAATGCATTAAAAACCACATTTCCCACACTGATCATCTGGAATCTTTTAACTAAACAAGATCCTTATAACCTGCTTAACAGATTGCATCTATTCCAAGAATTTGTTAGACCGCATTATTTTTTTTTTATATCATAGATCTCAAATCATTTGTGCGTGCAGAACCACAACTTTGAGGCTTCCTGGAAACAAAATCTTAATAACTAAATGTTATTTCACCTTTTTTGATCATTTGAACTTTTAGACTTGGAAAGAAATGATTAAATCTATAATTTAATACATTTAAATGTCTGAGTAGCTTAACCTCATCAGATCATGTGAGTTCCCGTGGAGCCGGAGCCTTTTTGAGTGGAACTACTGAGATGTTTGGTGATGAAAACAGGTTGAAAGTAGATTGAGATAAAATCAGTGGAGCAGGGTTACGGTTAGTTCATGCAAACCGTTCCTATGTTCTGGTTTGAAATGATCAAAATGTAATTTTACTACTTTTTTCATCATGCTAGTGCATGATTCATTGCTCCTCTGATTTATCCAATTTATCAGACAAATTGTCTTTATGACAGCTAATAATCCTTCAAATATCTCAGAAATCTTCTACACTATCTCTGAGGAGACACAAATGGACTAGATTATCTTTTCAGGATGTTTACAAATCTTTCCAATCGTATAGAGTGAGCTACGTTTCCATGCCACGAGAGAAAAAATGTATTTGCACAAATGAAATCAGGATTTTTCGATTTGTTATTTTGACTGAATTCACACTTGGATGATGCAGTCCTGTATATACTTCAGGGATCTCAACTAAATGCGTCAAACTGTTGGATCCATTTGATTAGAAACAGGTTGAAACATATTAAACCTGCAGGAGCGTGGCCCTGATGTGCACTGTATGTTTAACTAGGAAAAAGTATGACTCCCAATAAAGCTGCTCTGTATTATTATCTGTAATTAATGATCAGTTGAAAGGGTGTTACAGTCGTACATTGGTGTATAACTCGATTATCTTCCTGGAGATGTGTACTGGGAAAAGGAAACTGGTCCAGTTACATGGCATAATAAAGATAGAAAGTAACTGAAAGAAACCGTGCTGCATGAGACATTTCCACAAACAGACTGTCTCTCAAAATTGGTTTTGTCTGCATTTTTCCAAGTTGCCGCAGAACAACTTTTTGACTTACAGAAGACACGCCTTTAAAAAAAACAACTAACTTTTCCCGGTTTTTTAAAGTTACTTCCTTCAAGATAACAACGAGCACAAAATATTTTTTCTGTTTGGAAAGAAACAAAAAGGGTCTCATATGCAAACCTAATTTCTTCCCAAGATTCTTTTTTATTTATTATTATATATAATGAAAGAACCTCACTTTGTTTTCAGTGCCTTTTTAATGATAAACTCTTGTTCCCTGAGTGTTAACAGCTGACACACGTTCTAATAATCCTTCAGCCATAACCTAAACCTATTAGGCTGCTTCCAAAGTGAATAAATTAGCAGTAATTGAAGTTTGTTCTCATCTTATTGTTTTACATGGAACGAGTAGTTAGACATCTGAGGAAATAAACCCGTTTGAGATTGTAATCTTGCTTTTTTTTTTTGCACACCAGTTTAAAACCGGCTCTGCTGCAGCTTTTCTGTGTATATGTGTGTGTGTTGTGAGTACACTCCTACTATCTGGTCAGTAGGGAGTTTTGGCTGGAATGCCGAGGGACTGCTGCTGACGTAAACCACAATAGAGGCGAAGCAGTGGCACGCACACAGACACCCGGGTGTAGGGTTTTCCTCCCCCTCGCCGCTGTGGCTTATTTGACTCCAGGGATGCTGGAGTTTACTGTATAAGCCTTCTTTGCTTATATCACCCGCGTCAAACCTTTCAGACTGATGCTTTGTTGTCCTTGCTTGTCCCCAGCCACGTTTAGGTGACCCAAAATGAATTTTGCAAGGTGACGAGGGAGTCTTGTGTTATTGCACACCATACAAGCCAGCAGAAAAGGATTATATTTGTTCTCATCTTTGGATGTGATGGCAAATTTTCAGCTCTTTTGATGCATTTTAGTCTCACTTAGTTTTGACGAAGCTCTCCGTACAGTATGCACACAGATCTCAGATGGCTGTAAGTCTATATTATGGATTTGCTTTTTATTACAGCTGCCAGATACTATTAAGCCGTGGCTCAGAGATCTGACTTGGGGACTGGAAGGTTGGTGTCTGCTGCTGGGAAATAGTGAATGAGAGGAAGGAAAAGCCTTTTTTTTTTCTTTTCTTTTTTTTTTGCAGTAGACGTGAAAGCAAGATGAAAGTTTACAGATATTTCATGCTTTAAATTTACATTTCCCTCATCCTGCTTTCCCTCAAGTGCCTTTAAGTGATCCCTTTTTGATCCTCGCCTCCGAAATACACGCAAAACACACTTCCCACCGCTTAGATCCAGGGGTGAAAGGGTTAAAAGCTTTCGCTGCAATAAAGAGGGCCCGGCTTATCCCTGAGACTATTTTTAGAAACACATACACACGCGCGCGCGCAGCAGATATGCGCACGTGCACGCGTGGCGAACAAACAGTCATTATTTTTGCTCTCCTGTGTTGAGTCTCGTCTCCATGATTGAGCGGTTTGTTGCCGTGCGGATAAAAATTGCTGGCAGGAGCGGGAGCATGCGCCGGCTCTTTTGTGATAGGCGCACACGCTATGTTGTCACGTTTCATGTTGTCATGTTTGGCCCGTGAACGTGCCGTTTCTGTCCTTTTTTTTATTTTTTAAAAAAAAGGCAAATTACTAAAAACAGGTGGCAGATTGCACATCGTTCCCACAACGCCGCACCCACTCTGCCTCTCTGAACCCGAGCGAACAGAGATGAGCTTCTCCGCCAGCCAGACAGTTTGTCAGCTCCGTCCTTCCATGTGCCGCGACTTGGCTGAACAGCCCATCATAGGGACGAACCCAGGGGGTCTCTTGTGCAACTACTGGCCCCAAAACACGCACAAGCTCCACTTTGTCCTTGTGCAAGGGATGCACAGCCTCCACCCCAATCCGCTGCACCTCCTCCCTCCAAAAACAAACACCTCATCATGGCATTTATATAGGGTGATGTCCGGGTGCATTAGGGTGCATTGTTTTTAATTGGTGTTGGGACAAAGGCGGCCGAGAGTGAACATGAGCTAATGAAGGAATGGGCACATCTTTGGTCTGTGTGTCTTTTGTCCGGTCTCAGCCGAGAAATGGGATACACTGTGTCCTGCCAGCGAGCTGTCGCCGTCAATTACGCTTTACACGGCTGCCCCGGAGCCCTCACCTTGTGGCTTTTGACATGATGCTGGACACAAAGTACGGATGTCTGGGCCAGGGCATCGGGGGAAGAAATAGAACATCGAACATTCTGAACAAATGGGAGCCCATGCACAATGTTAAACGGTGCGCCTGTTATGCTGCATGCAAAGCAGGTGCCGGACTGTGATCAGCTGGGACGTCGTGGGCGTTTGCATCGTAAGGCCCAACAAGCTACCCAATCTTTTACAGTTGCATCGCAGATCTCCTAGCAACCGTTTGTGGCACCTACTTGGATGCAAATTGTTAACATGCAAATATCCAGGAAATGTATTAAAAGTACACAAACACACCAGCATGCTTGTCCAGCAATGTCACAAATGCATCCATATGCAAACATCTAACAAACGGGCATTAAAATGTTTTGCAACAATCTGATATTACCCCTGCTTAATGTTAAGTAGGTCCCTTTTTTCTCTTTCCTCCTCTGAAAGTCGGCTGTGGTGTCTGGATCTTTGTGTCAGCAGCAGATCAGTTAATGAGTCAGATGTGATTGTCCAGCACATCCAGACGCTACAATGATTCCAAAGCAACACAACACTTTAAAGCCCTTTTGGTGGTCCTCAAACATCTTTGGGCTGCGTATCTTGCTGGAAAATCCATCAGGAATTGTTTCCATAAAGAGATGTAGCCTGCTTAGTGTGTTTTGGCAGGTTGTGCATGTCAAAGATGCATGCACTTTACATATTTCTTCCTGGTCTTCCCCAGGTATATGATGAAAATAAATTCATACGGCCACAAGATAAGACAAAAGAAAATTGTCATGTTCTAACGCAGACATGTGACCTTGTTGCTAAGCCTCAGATTTTCCCTCCTTGGAACATTTTTGTCGCTCTGGACCTCTGCACACAGCAAACTTCCCACAAGAGCAGCAGTTGTGGAGGTGATGTTTCCCAGCCGTCTAGCCGTTCCAGTTCGATGCCTCGTCAAAGCCACTCAAACTCTTATGCCTGCCAATTTCTCCCACTTGCAATACATCAGCTGCAAGGACAAAATATTGTCTTGCTGTATTGTCTAGCCCACCCACCGTTAGGCATCATGAGATAATCAGTGTTTTTCACTTCAGCTATCAGTGAAGTAAAATATAAAAGCGTGAAACGTTCAAATACTACAGTGCTGTTAAAGAAAGTAAAACGTTCAAATACTACAGTGCTGTTAAAGAAAGTGAAACGTTTAAATACTAGAGTGCTGTTAAAGAAAGTAGTGATGCAACACAGTAATAAAGTCAAGATTTGGTATTAATATTGATATTACTAATTAATAATAGTAAATGGCCATCAACGTGTTCAAACCCCATTTTGTTGAAAATATAACCCCAGTTCATATAAAACACTGCAGGACAATACAAACAAAAACAGCATGTGATGATTTGGAAATCTCAAGAGGCAACATTTTATTCATAATATAACATAAAACACATTGAACGTGAAACATTTGAATAGATGAAAACTTTTTTTCGTAAAAAGGTGATGAAGACAAGTAATTAAAGTGGGCAAATACCGTTAAAAATGGGGGAATTTGCAGCAAACTTGCATAAAACATGTATTATCAACATTTACCCATTGAACCAGGTGTTTATTCTCTTAAACCTCTGTTGAAAAATTGCATACCTATAATAAAATAAGTCCATCTCTGCATCTGCAACCACAAAGTCTACATAAATGCTTTTAGACTCATAGCAGAGAGAACACTGATATTTGTTAAGATGTGGAAATATCACTATATACCTTACTGTTGAAGAATAAATCAAGATGGCAAATAAAAATGAATGAACAATGTTTCAGTCGTGCAGCTGTCGCTTTAAACGTCTATCCGATCATAGTGCAATATGTCAAAATTATTTCCGTTAAGGCCAGCTCTGATAAAGTGAAACTAAATTAGAGGGTTTTTATTAGAGACAGTGCAAGCGAGGTCTGCTAAAATGGCCATTTTGGCACAGTTTGGTACCATCTGTTGTCAAAGTCGCCCAATTGGAGGAGCTCAGGTTTTAAAACGCTCACATGCACGGTCTCTTTTGTAATTAGACGAGTAAGGTAAAACAAAAGAGGACTGCAGTATAGAAAAAGCTCTATGATCCAAAGAAGAGGTTGTACATCTTCTTTCACTTGTTCAGCCAAGTCAAAATTTAAAGTACTTTTAGGAAAAGATGGACATTTTATCTGCATTTTATTTTGCAACCCAAGTTTTTTAGTTGAGGAAAAACAAGGCAATGCATGCTTATTTCATTCGGCTCAACGTGTGAAGTGCTCTGGCCAGAAGTCAACGAAACACTCCTCCCAGTCTGCTGCTCTGAACTCCCAGTCTGGCTGCCCGGACATGTGTCATATCGCAGATGTTTAATCACGTTAATGGCAAATTACAGCGCAGGTCACTTTAAAAAGCAAAGTCTCGGTTGCTGAGATTTAACCGTCAGATAATCAGATTGGCATTTCAGCTCGCTGCTTTATGAATCGGAGCTCTGCACCCTGGCAGCTTAAATTATGAATGTGTGAATAAATCTCACTCACACCTCTGCGTAAGTCACGCATATAATGGAAAATCTAAACAGTTGCTTTTAGTCTTTCCTTGCTTGCATATTCAGTTTTTTTTTTTTTTTGCATCACTTGCATTATTTAACCTTCTTCGCCCCTTACAGTTAACCCACCTCATGACTTTAATGCCTTCTGGATGCACAGCAGACATCCGCATTGTAATTACTAATTTCCAACAAATTTTTAGATTTTATATCAAATGTTGGCATTCGCAGAGGAGCACAGAGGAGCACTAAGACACCAGGCTAAATCGCATTACCACTGTGTTTTTCCGACTCCACCAACATGAAATGAGGGTCAGATGGTTTGTTTCCGACTGTTCACGGGACGGCGAGCGGCGAGGGCTCACACAAGGGTTACCCATTCTCTTTTATCAGTGGCCATGACGTCAGCCGGTGCCCTCGGGAAGCAAATTTGCGACCGGGAGGAAAAGGCTCTTCAAGGAGAGGCGTGTTTGATTAATCGTATTGTTCCTGTCTGGTTCACCTTGCTCACTGGAGTCACCCTGGACGAGGCAGCCAGAACGGAAATGCGCTGAATGTAATGAGGCTGGAGCATCCTTCCTCTCTTTCTCTGTCACTGTCCCTCTTTGTAAACGCCACCGCGACACAGACAGACATCTCATTCTCGTTTCTCCCAACATAACAAAGGCCTCTGTCAACATACAGAGCGCTGTCCGGGTCAAGTCACTCCGCACAGAGCTGCTTTTAGAAGCACTGGACGGAGTTCTCCACTTAGGGATGGCCGATACTGTCAATTTTGGTATCGATATGAGACTATTAATCTTCCCCCTTTTACCACATAATATACCGTGTAGAAACCATTTTTCTTAGAAATATTAAAATAATATCAGGTATAGCTCCTTTAAAGAAAATCTGAAAATTAATCCCACTATGCAGTTTTTTTTTTTTTTACTGAAAGAGCAATATGAATAAGTCATAACATACTTACTTGAAAGAAATACTTTTAGTGATCGATATAAAATAAATTAAACTGAAACAGTTAAAAATAAATTAGTTAGAAATAATCGAAACTGTTTACAACAAATTAAAATTAAACTAATTACAATTCCTTAGCTGCAGACTCAATGCTGAATCATGTAGGGCTGTCCCGATCCGATACCAGTATCGGTGCCGATACCAAGAAAAAAACACGGATTGGAAAGTATGGACCTGCACTGAAATATGCCGATACTGTTGCCGATACCGGGTGATCAAGATTTTCTAACCAGCCCTTTCACCTGACACACACACTTGGTACACTCTGTACGAGTGTTCTCCCCAGTTCTCTGGTGGGTTTACTCAGGTTTTTTGTTCTTACAACAGAAATGTGAAAATGTGGCGTGTGTTACACAAAATCTTTAAATTTATTCTAAATTAACTCATTGGTTAATAATTAATGACTCAGTTGTTCTCACACCTTCTTTTGTGGACTTCATCAGTTACACCTTAAGGTTTTGAGGAGAGCTTTGACACAATATTTTCCTCATAACAAAATTTATCGGTATTGGGTATCAGCCGATACTCAATCCTCTGTATCGGTATCGCCAGTGAAAAAGTGGTTTCGGGACAGCCCTAGAATCATGTGACACAGAAGATCCAGAAGTAATGTGCAGGGTTGGTTTTCACATGTAGATTCATTTGTAAATATAAAATAAAAATATTCACATTAGGGATGCAAACAATTAATCGATTATTAAATTATCGTTGATAAAGAAATTACTTGATTGAAATAAATATATTGCAAATAATTGTTTTGAGACCGTAATTCCTCTCCAGCCCACAGAGAAGCTGTCCTCTGATAATAGAAATAATTTAATTAACTATATTAAATTAAATTAATAATAATAATAATGATAATAATAATATCTTTGTTTGCATTGTTCCATGTGTGAATGTGTTGTTCCTCCAGTTAAGAGTAAATCTTTTATTAAGGAAAATGATTTGCATTTTCGTGGAAAGGAACCTGTTGAGTCAGAGGGAAATTCAGCTTCTCAGATTAATTCCCTCTTATCAATTAATCGAGAATCGACTGATAAGATGAAACAAATATTGATTAATGAATTAGTTGATAGTTACCAACCAAACCAAACTAAATAATAAATATATAGCTCAGTTCCTTTCATCACAAAACAGCTAATTTTGCTATTAGCTGGTATTCATTCACATCTTTTGGCATTTTTTTTACAACTAAAGTGCTCCGCAAAAAAAGTATCCATACCATCCCAATGGAGTCGATCGATGTCGATACTGATCATGGACTCGATAATATCGGAACTGGTATCGATATGCCCATCCCATCCCTCCTGTAGCCCGGATCATAACATCCATGTTTTTGACGAGAAGTTGCTGCATTAGATTCAGATGACTGAGTCTCTGCTGGAGGGGAGCTGGGGCTATTTATAGCTCCCCGTCTCCTGATGCTTACCCACCGGGACCCAGATGATAGAAGAACGGAGAGAAAGAGGGAGAGGAGAAGGAAAGAGGGATCACAAGGATTAGGAGGGAGGGGGGATTGCAGGGTAACTAGGCTGCATTTAAGATTGATGCCAAGGTGTAGGGCACCTCTTCTCTGTGGTTTCGCTGCTTCTTTTTATCGTGTGGGCCCAGTCTCCCACCTTAATGTGTGCGCACACACCTTAAGCCTCCCTCCACATGCGTGTCAGGTGTCAACCGCGCGGTTTGGACTGAAAGTTAACACGCTTTGTGTAGCTAACCGCAGACAAAGACATCTATCGGCCTAATTCCCGGCACTTAAGCGGGAGATGTAAAAGCCGCTCCCGGCCATTTGCACAAAAACTGGCGTTGAATTACTCCGAAGCCACAGGTGTCATCACACACACACACCCAGATGCACTTCATTTCCATTGCAAAATGTAGCAGTGTGTCATTTGAATAGACTCATCAACAGATATCAGCTATCACCGATTTGTTTTGGCGAGGCAGGGGCGAGCGAGGCGTCGCTTCTTGCAGCGTTTCCTCACTTTTTTACATCAAGGAAGCAAATGAAGGAAGCCGCAGTGTCCTGTGCGATTTGAATGGCATCGCTTTGCAAGGTGTCTTTCAGCATTCAGATTTATTCAACTTCTAGCTGGACCACACGGTTCCCACCTGGGTCCCGGGTGCAAGACGAACACGCAATTAACGGGGAAAAATAGCATCTTCCTAGCGTCGTAGCTAATTAAGTGTGTGCCAGTCTGGTCTGCGGAGAATTCCAGAAATAGATGGCGGACAGCGAGACGCTCGCCTTGTTTTTCACCGCTTTTTTTATTCCTCCGAGGGGATTTCACGTTGGAGTTTTATCCCAGACCCTAAAGAATAACGGCGTGTTGCAAGCTTTTTGCTCTGTGTGTGCGGGTCAGGTGTGCGTGATGACTAAAAATACACACGCGCACGGGGAGACAGTGTGTGAAAATGAGTGTGTGTGTTGATTCCAGCCTCGCTTTTTCCCTCCATTTTTGTGCCATTTTTTTGTGATGTTCCCTCCATCTTTCCATCACCTCATCTTTCTCGCTCCCCCCTATCCTTTCTCCCCTCCACTCCCCCCACCCCCCTGCATGCCTCCCTCCTCCCCCTCCTCTGCCGCTCTGCTTTTTATAGCCATGTCTTCCCAGGGCTCAGCAGCTACAAAAGCCTTTTCATGTTGCCACTATAATTACGGCCTACACACACACACACACACACACACACACTCATGCATGCATACATACAAGCAGAAGAAAAGCGTACCGTGTCTTTGTGTCTGCATGTGTGTGCGCTCCGCATGTGCTGTTATACACAAAAGGTTGAGCTATTTTTACCTCTCTCCCTCCCCCCTCCTCCTCCTCCTCCTCCTCAACCCTCTCTGCCGCCGCTGCTGCTGCTAGCCACATTTTGCTATGCTGAGCACAGGCAGCATCAGCAGAGCCCCGACACCTCTCACACACCCATGATGAGCGCTCCGCGTCCCTCATCCCGCCTCGTTTGCCAGCTCTCCTCCATCCGGGTTGCTCTTTAAACCATCATGGATCAGGCGGTCGGAGCGGAGGCACGGCATGCGCTCGCTGCCGCGCAGATGACCTGAAGCCTTCATCCCCCTTCTCTTTCTCTTTTGCTCCGACCGTTTTGAATTAGTAGGTCCGTCGCTGGAAGCCCGTCTCGATGCTGCGAACCATTTTTGAAGCGGAATGTTCTGTTTCTCCCACAGAGGGAATCCTGGGAAAGGAGCAGCCCCTGGAGGTTCTCAAGACGTCGGCGCTCAACCACATCCCAACAGGTTGGACGCTCCTTTAAGTGTGTGTGCTTGTTGTATGAATCACAGCCCGCATGGTACGTGGTTTTACTACCACCCGCATCCCGTGTGACTTTGTGCATCGTCTTTGGATGTTTAAATGTGGTTTGGCTCCTTTTTTAAAGCGAGCCGACTTCATGCACAGTTGTTGGGTTTAAAGGGAGACCACGCTGGCTCCGGCATGTTTTATTCATGCCCTCATCTCTCTGTTCCATTTTTGCTGAATGAAAATCCGGCAGCCTGAACGTGCGCGCTCCGTT
The DNA here is from genome assembly GCA_036024015.1 of Craterocephalus amniculus. Classification (NCBI taxonomy): domain Eukaryota; kingdom Metazoa; phylum Chordata; class Actinopteri; order Atheriniformes; family Atherinidae; genus Craterocephalus; species Craterocephalus amniculus. The sequence continues at coordinate 39,080 of JAVQJG010288292.1, read as the reverse complement.
TTTGTGTAGCTTTGCGCGACGCTGGTGTCGAAATTTCGATTCAAGAATAAAAAAAGAACAAGCTGTTTTGCATCTTTTCGGTTTAGTAGTTGGAAAAAAACAACAACAAAAAAAAAGCTCAAATCAAGAGCGAAAATGATTGTGGACCTTTATGGGTGAGGGTGCGGGGAAGAGCGGAGGGAATCGAGTGAAAGCTGCACAGATGGAGATGAGGGAAGGAGATATGAAGGCGATGTAATAAATGCATGATGCATCCTCTGATTCCAGGGGAAGGAAGCTGAAACGGCTCTGTGCGTTCCAGCACATTTTTCCAGCCGAGGAAATAAAAAGCAGTGAAAGTTTGATTCATGGGTTTGCTCTCCGCGCTTCCACACAACACGCGGCCTGTTGCTGCCGGAGAGCAAACAGTCAATCTTTACTTTCACCCTTCCACCCGTGTCAGAGCCTCACAGGCTGTTGTCTCATGTTGCTGTTTTTTTATTTCCTCTACATGCCTCTGGCTAGGCTGATAAAATATTGAAATCCACTGGAGTGGCTTCATCAGATATTCTCAAAATCTGTTGTCTTGGATACGGAGCTGCGAGGGGGGCTCCACGTTGTGACCCGGGCTGTTTCCGAATCTGGTAACAGGACGAGGAGGCGGCACCTGCTTTCTCGGTTGGGATAGTAAACTGATAGTAAATGTAAAACAGAACCCAGGCGTTGACTTCTCTTTTTAAAAGCTCCAACTTTTGATTTCTTTGAAGCTCAAATTAGAAATGAAACAGTTTTATCGACCACAAAGGGGAATTAAAAAAAAGCTCTTGCAGTTATCCATGAGCAGCATCACACACGGAGCTTTGAACGGGCGTAAAACGTACCATTGACCTGAACTGAACACAGCTTTGCATCTAAGCCCGTCTCTCTGTTTTTCCTGCGTCAGCCCGGTGCGACGCGCTCCATTAAGGCCGAGATGGACCTCCGCACGTACTGCACCTCAACCTTCACGCCTCGCCTGCCCCGGAGTCTTGTTATGTCTTTTTTTTTTTTTTTTTTGCACTCACCTATATCTTTGTTCCTGCGCTGCAGACTGTTTGGTGACGTCATTAAGACGGCGACAAGTAGCAGCTCGCTTTTGCCGGAACAAGACGTGCTGCACTTTGACATGTCTCAGCTCTGAAAAGGTTGCATTAGATCAAAGTGCTGCAGGTTTAAAACAAAAATAAGCTCCTATTTGTTCCCACATTAAAAAAAAACAACTTCTCATCTCTCATCCTCAGAGCCCAATCGCTAAACCAATCTTATCTCTTTTCCACAATCATCAGATGTGCTACTTGTTGCTTCTCATGTTGCCCGACCACCTTACAACTAAAAAACATCTCAACCTTTTAGCTTTGCTGGGCTCAGTATGACGTCTGTTAAGCCTAATGAGTGTGGAGCTCAGGCAGGCAGACCGTGGGATATATACTCGACCAACCGAGCCTCCAATCAGAGACGGCAGCCCTCCGCATTGTCTGGTATAAATAGATCGGCAATTGGAGCCAGAAGAGTTGTGGAGTGCGCCTGAGGGGTTGTAAACAGATTGTGATTTGTTGTGGGGAGATGGAGGAGAGAAAGGTGGGAGGGAGCTGCTTTTGTGGGGAAGGACGCAGCAGGGCCAGAGGATCGGACATGAAGGAGGATAGATTGATGGAGGAGAAGCAGGAAAAGACGGCACAGACCTTTTATAACTCCATAAATGCAAATCAACGACGATGGATCTCGTGTTGTGCGGGTGATGAATTGCCTTTCAGATTTCCGCTTCCTTAATGTGAAGCGAAAGGAAACCCTCATGATGTGTGGTCCCCTTTGGTTTCCCTTTTGCGTTTTCCTCTTAGAAGTCTGAGCTGAATCAGGCCGCAGATCAAAGAAGATGCTTTATTTAAAACATCTGCCCTCAGTTTGACGAACCGGAGCTGAACACAAGCCCCCCCCTCGCTCTCATCAAACAGGTGAGGTTGTTAGTTGTGTAATTCCCATGGAAGCTCCTGGGCTCTCCCCCGGGACGGCACGTCTGCCTGTTTTTGCTTTTGCAGAAAGTGGCCCCTCATTATCCTATATCAAGTGCACATCAGTAAACTGTGGTACACATTTGACGTCACCGCTTGTAGACGAAGATGCAGTGATATAAGGGTTTATCTTTTTCAAGTGGCAGCCAGGTTCGTCCCAGAGGCTTCTCATGGACTGTAATAGCTGCGTGTTCCTGCTTTCTGCCATGCACGGTTTAAGTTCCTGCAGTGTGTGTTGTGACATTCAAGAGTACGTTTTCTTGATCGTCGCTCAAGCAAAATAAGATTCACTTATACTGCGGTGAGTTTTATGTAGCGTGACAAGTTCTAAGTTCAACTTATTTTTTTATCAGTGAATCATTTAAAATCCTTGTCGTATTTCTTAGAGTCCTCTTCAGGAATGATTTTCAATGAAAAAAAAATCATTCACCTTTAAAAGCAGCTTATATGTAACCTTACACCTTTGCTTCATTTAATATGCAAATTAGCCCGCAAACTGCCGACTGCCCTGATTTGGCTAAAGCTCTTCCAACACTGGTTAAAAAAAAAAGAAAAAAAAACTTTCACACCTGCTAACAGCTGGCTTTTTAAGTGTCAAATGCCTGTTTAGTCATGAGACTAATCTAACCCTAACCCTAACCCATTTCCCAATTCTAATGAGAATTAATGGAAACACAACATCCATGTGAAAAAGTACTCAGCCTTTCCTAAATAAATACAAACAGCAGGTTTAGCATAGATGTTCAAAAGCTGAGAGGAACATCTTGCAGACAGACAGAGGACAAGGCTGATGGACTTTTACATGTCTGCAAGACAGCTAGCAACCTTTCTGCCATGTTTTTTTTTTTTGCTTGTCCATGGTCCAAAACTAAACTAAACTCATTTGTTTGATCAGAAATCAGACTTTATAGTAAATAGTTGAGTATTTCCTTTATTTAGTAATGAATATATTCATGGTTTCCTACCCAGTGTTATCTGGAAACAGCACTTCATTCAGACCCCACCCTCCACTCGCTCACTCACTCACACACACACAGAGGCTTTATATTGATCCTTCCCTTTGTAATGCACACACACTTGATCAATACACCATCATGAGGAGCTCATTGAATCATACTGTTGCCAGTTAGATTCAGAGCATTTTCAAGTATTTCAGACCATTTCAGCTTGTTTCAATTTAACTATCTACCTATTTTTAGACCTCTGCTCCACAATGGCATACCCATATAAAATGTGTGTATTTCTGCAAACACATGGTTTATTTGAGAAACTTCGGAGTCAGAGAAAAGGGACGTTTCTTTAGTTTTTTTTAAAAACGTTTTACTGTTGAGGAGTAAAGGAAGATGGCACATAGCACAAATGGAAAAGTGTCTAAACTTCTATCAAGTCATCGTACAATATGTGAATATTTTCTCTGCAAAGGCCAAAAGCAAAACAAAATTTGAGGTTTTAGTACAGAAAGTTAAGTTAAGATCTCCAAAGTGGCCCCTGTGGAACAGGCTCCGTCTGGTTTCCAAACCTCGCGTTCAAACACTTTGACACTTGAGCCCCTTTCAGGCTTTGTTTGAAAAGCTGAAATGTTGGGGACTTTGTCAAAGTCTGCAAGTTCAGCACGTCGTTTTGGCCGAACGCACAAAACAAGTCAAAAACAAAGAAACCTTATCCTGCTGCGACAGTCGACTTATCTGGAACATTACTCCAAATCTGAACGAGACGCAAAACGTCCATCAGGAAGCGACAGGTTCATTATTCCACATTTTTATTTTCATTGTTAGTTTATTTGAAACGTAATTATTCATTTGTTTTGTCCTGGTGTCTAACCTTTTTGTTTTTATTATTGTGTTATTTTTTTAAACGTATTTTTGTAAATAAGTTCTGGCATTTTGGGGTTGAAGGATTAATGCAGCAACCTTTTATAGAACCTTAAGGACTTTCTTTACATTGCCACCTCCTTTTCCCCTTATCTTCTCCAGGCACATGAAGGTAATGACCAATTTTGCTCATTTTGTCCAATAAATGGAGCCCGTTACTCAATTTTACTCTGTCGCTCAGCGAGCGGCAGAATTTACGTGGAGCAAAACTTCTGCTCACAAGGACATGATTGTGGGCAAAAAAGAGGAAAAATAAGCCATTTTTACTTTCTTTTTGATAAAGCAAAAAGTAAAGAAATGATTTCATGCAAAAGTCCACAGGAAACTATCAGTGTTGCCTTGCTGCATCATATAAATAGTATAAACCCCCCCACCCCACCCCAAAAAAACCCCATTTAATGTTCTTTGCTTAATGACAAGCAGCAAAGTTACACATCCTAGAAGTTGGAAATGCCACATTTATGTGTAAGAAAATGATATTAATTAACGTTTGTGTTGATTTGATTATAAGCTTGTAGCATTTAAACATCTGGGCAGGCCTCCCTGTGGGGAAAGTCCTTCCTCTGCTTCACCTGAAACCATTTTGTGGTTTTATTTGTTTGGGAAATGCAGGCAAATTCCAGTCCAGGAATTTGAGCGTGCAGTATTCAACCGCACAAGAGACACAGGGAGAGAGGGAGGTGGTTATTAGGGGGGGGGGTGCGCTGCAAACCCGCGCAAGGAGGGTTTTCCTTGGCCACAAAAGCAAGAGAAGCAGGTTGAGCAGGGGAAAGAGCAGAGAGGGTGAGGATACAGAGTGAGAAGGAGTGCTGTGTGTGTGTGTGTGTGTGTGTTTGCGTGTGTGTGTGTGTGACGCTGGTTCCTGGAAAAGCAGAGGGCTGCAGAATAAACAGGCTGCATGCCTGAGACTGCCCTGTGATGTCACCACTGGGCAAGCGAGGGACGAGGGGAGGAGAAAGAGAAGAGCAGAGGGAGACACCCATCAGGTTAAAACAAGCGAGGGGACGAGCGGCGAGCCAAACGCGGCGCAGGCCCGGAGCATGAGGAGAAGGCAGATGAGCGGGGAGCTGAGATTCCCTGTGACAGACTGAGAGCAGGAGGAGGAGGAGGAAGAGGAGGACGAGGAAGCACATCAATAAGGAGGAGAGGACGAGCAGAGGAGGCTGGGAGAGCTCTGATGGGTAACGGCTCCTGCTTTTATGGGGCCAGCAATTAGTGCTGCCAGTGTGACCGGGATGCCAGATGAGGTGTGTGTTTGGTGCGTCACCGTCAATGAGTGTGTGAAGCTGTTTGTCATATCAGCGACTCAATACGTGTAGAGGAACATTTTGTACAGGGAGTGTGTGTGTGTGTGTGTTGGGATGAGTTATGGATTTGCATTAGCCACGAGTGGACCTGCAGCGGTTGGACAAGTTCAGATTTGGATTTTAATAATCTCTTCTCCTGATTCGTCCTCCTCTCTCTGCTTTTTACAAATTCTCTTAATTTCCCTAAATGAATTAGTTTTGCTTGTTTCTTTGCCGCAACTCAAATTTGATGGAAGTTAGATGAGAAAAAAAAATCTAAGAATGGGCAAATTTTCAACTCAAAGCAACCCATCAGGTCTTAAAAACATGCATGTATAAAAGCAACAACCTCAGGAAACCACTCGAAAATCTCCTTTTTCATGTTCTGATGCGTGATGAAGTGTTTTGTTGGAGCTCATCCTTCTTGTCGGGCTGTGCCAAAGAGCTGCTGCATTTAATTAAACACTTTGCGTCTTGTTGGCAGATTTATAAATGGCCCCCCCAAAAAAGGACGTTGCTTCTTCTCGGAGTGACTGTTTCATCGGGGGGGGGGCAGACCTAGGGGAAAAACGAGTGAAAGAAGGCATCTTATGACTGGGAAGCCTCATGTCCTGCAGGCTGAAACACAGACTATTTTCTTTTTTAATTAGATGGGTTAAAGCAGGCTACCAGACCCATGTTGTTGTCATCCTCTGCATGGGTGAAGTCCTTTTAGGATTCCCGTTGGATGATCTCCTACAGCGTGGATGACAATAACAGCAGGGGTGGTGTTTCACCTGCTGCACAAAAAAAGGGAAACATGGGTTTCTAAGCAAGTCTCTGGCATACAGTCTTTGCTGTAAGAGAAACAGTTTGGATGCACGAATACAGTTCGTCTGCAGAAGAAGGCTTTTTCCAAGCTTCAAACAAGTGATACAAGTGAAAATAGAGTGAATACAGCTGTGAGAATGACAAGAAATCAGCAGCTTTCTGTTAAAAATAGCGTCTCCCGCGACAGATGTGTTTGTTTTCTTATGACATACTTGTCAAACTTTTGCAGAGTGCTGCATACGAGCTCGCGTCTGGCTGAAATTTAGCGTCGTCATCGGAAACAGCGATGTCATATTTGCTTCTTTATTAGAGCAAAGTTCTCACTCACTCTCCGCAAACATGTAGGTAAATAATCGACCAATCGGCTCCTATTTATTCGGATTAAATGGGAGGAAGCTGCTTGATTGGAGGGCTTCCTGTGCAGTGATTTGCAGCACAAGTTCTGAACCTCACGGGGGCTCAATGCGAGCTTTGTTAGACGTGGCCGGGCTTTATGAGGAGCTGCAGATTCAGTCACGGGCTGTATTACAGCTGCAGGGGAACTTCTTTTTATTCATCTTATTCCTATAAGAGTATTCTTTTCTCTTCTTCTCTTCACCTCTGGGTGCTTTTCTAGCTGCTAGGTTCATTATGCATTAAACAAGAGCTTTCATTTAGTCCAACTCAGCTCACAATCTTGCAGTTGGATGGAGTATGAAAACACAATGTGCCCGGCAGGGTCGGTGTGTGTTGCACGGAGGCATGTTTCAGTCATTTCTGCTGGCCTTGCACTGTTTTGATTCTACCTCCTTTTGAGTTTTATGGCTTTTGCGTCAAAGGTTATGATAGATAGCCAGAACATGCCGGACTATATATGGTCCCACCACATGGGGAAGGTGTAAAATTATATGGTTGAGTACATGAACTGTAAAAAATGTATTTTACACATGGTAGAAGCTTGTGTTCTTTGTTTTCCGTAGATTTTACTTCCAATGAACCAAACTTTCTTCTCATCTCTGCTTTTGAGCAACAGATCTATAGGCTTTCTGATGGTTTTTGGAGGATTTATTTATTTTTGCAGCTGTGAAACATGAAGGTGGTTCCCAAAGAGCCAGAAGTGGAATCAGATATTAGTCATGTTTGTCAAACAATCTACAGGAACTCATTCTTAACCCACTGAAATCCTTCGATTTTTGTTGTTTTTATGGATAAAAACAAACTTTTTAACTGGACCCTTGCTCACATAATAGGGCCATTTTTGTTATAGTATATTGTACTACTGGAGTTCAGTATGATTAGTCAGTCTGAAATAAGTGTTTCCCAAATCTACAGTTAGGATTTTAGCCTGAAATGGTGTACAGTACATCATTCAAATATCAAGAACCTTAGCTTTTCAGTGGTTTATTTATCAGGTCCTGTCCACGACTGCCGGACCAAAAGCAAGTATCATCAGGTCTTACAGTATGGAGCAATGAATCCTCCCGAGTATCAGGACCTCAAATGTTATTGACGCAGTGCTGCATTATTATTAATGAAATAATGGCAGATTTCAGACCTGTACGGCACTGGGTCACATATTTTGTAATTGGATCTGAGCCTCAGATCTACATCAGTCATGTATCGGATCAGATAGACCCAGATTTAAAACTGAAGTCAGAACCTCTGAAGGGTGGCGGAATTGCAGTGCTGGTTAACCATTGTTGGTGTCATCCTGGACATGTCACTGTTAAAGAGAAGATCTGCACAAGAGACATGGAACTGCTGGCTTCTTGCATGAGACTTGAAAAAGCCTCTCACTGAGGATCATTCCTGCCAGCAGACTCATGAGCAAGAGCACTACAATATTGAATTTCCCTCTGGGATCAATAAAGTATTCTTTCATTTCACTTTCATTTTTCTTTAAACACCCAACTTGAGCTTGAGCCTGTGCTATTCCACAACTTTCTGTGACTCATGTCAGTCTGAAGAGAAAAATATATTGATGTCTCTTCTTCCCTGCAAATATTAGCTGTCATCTGAAAAAACAAAACAAAACTATATTCATCTCTCATTTTTATCTCTCTGTAGTGGACATAAACTCGGCGCTGCCCATCCGTCTCCCTCCGGCCGCCATCCCCATGGATCTGCGCGTGGACCATCACCAGCAACAGCAGCAGCAGGTTTCCTCGCTGTCCCCTCCCGCCAAGCCGTCGCCCGGACCCCTGGGAGGAGCGGGCCAGGCCGGCGGCGGCGTGGTGGGGGCCACCATGCGCGAGCAGCAGCTGCAGCAGGAGCTGCTGACCCTGAAGCAGAAGCAGCAGATCCAACGGCAGATCCTCATCGCCGAGTTCCAGCGGCAGCACGAGCAGCTGTCCCGTCAGCATGAGGCCCAGCTGCAGGAGCACATTAAGGTACGTTTACCCCGCCGAGAAGGAGACGCAGGGCAAGGCTGTTTTTACCAGGGTTTTGGTTTGTCTGTTATGTAAAAACAATCTAGTTAAATTTCATTAAAGATGAATCATGGTCCCGAGCCTGTAAAAGTTTACAGCCGAAGCCACATCTGCAGCCCAAAAACAAACAGAGTGGTGCAAGAGTACAAGATGCCCCCGTCTGACAATCACACCATTCTGGTACCTGGAGCCTTTTTAAATCCGCCAAACAAAGCAGAGGCAGCTGTTAATTTAGTCTGCCCGGGGATTCTTCAATAAGAGACTAAATTCAGCAGCAAGGAGCAGCCAGATCAGCTTTAAATGACTCCTCTCCGAGGAAAGAGGGGGTAGAAAACATGCAGGCGCTCTGACTTCATTTAGTTTAACTGGGTAGATGGATGAGAGCAACATAAAGATGTTTGGTGTCAGGGAATGTGTGGAAGGTGGAATCTCGAAGTTACATAACCGAACCCTCACACAACTCCCCTTTAAGTATTCAATGATAAATTGTCGTATTGCTTGAATTGGAAACTCGTGTGCGGCTTAATTCGAGCAGCGAATATCAGTAGGGGAGGTTTTTTGCTCTTTTAAAGAGACTTTTGTCTGCACGAACATCGTCGAAACTGCTCAAAAACATTCGTTCAAACTGGGATCACGCGTCAAAGTGACCTGGAAATACAAATTGAAGCTAGATCATCACGCCCACACTTGGAAGCTTTAATTCATGGGGGCACCCGAGAGTCTGCTGTGGGGCTGTAATGTCGCAAAACTGAGATGTTTTTACCATTTTACTGAAAATATGATCTAATTTTCAATGTAATGGCAGCATCTCGGATCAAAAAATGACTTTGAAGACTCCACCATCTACAGTGTTTAATAAAATCAAAATATGAATAGAATCAGGAGGAATCTGTGTGCGTACGCAAAAAAGCTGGATGCTTGTGATCTTGGGACCCTCAGGTGGCTCCGCATTAAAAACAGGCACGACTCTTTTTTCTCTGGAAGCTTTGGAGGTGGAAGCGTCCTCGTCTTAAAAAGTTCCATCAATGCTGAAAAGCCCATAAACATCTTTTCCACAGAAAGCCTTGCATATTTCAGCAGGACAATTCTAAACCGCATACTGCGCCGTCTCGGGCTGTTTTCGCTTTGTGCCGCTTACTTTTCCAGCCTTTTGTTGCCCTGTAACAATTTTTTAAAAATACATTTGCCATTTCATACAAAATTTCAACAAAAAAGCTGGGCTAAATGATGCAAATTGCATTTTTCAGGAAAAGACATTTACATCTTTCTTTAACTACTCTGTTGATAATCAGGAAACCAGCCAGTAACATTGATCTCTGTGTATGTGTTATAATACAGATACACTCAAAGGCTTGATCGCCATAGCTACCAGTCAGTGCAGAGCAGCGGCCTTGTTGGAGGGGAGGCTATTAACTTGTTTGCAGGATCATAATGTATTTGATAGGACACTGACATTGCCGGATAAACGGATCTTCTGTCACGGCTTCAAATGAATAAATATCAAAAAAACTTGCAATCAGAGGAAATGCAGCTCCATCTCTGTTGTATCTGCACTATCTGGACGCAGCCCATTAAGAGTGTGTGGACTATGGTCCACAGCAAATCCATGTTTCCCGTTGGCTTTCTCCATCGCGTGAAACTATTTGGCTCTCTGCTCTTACTTTTTTTCGGAATCCTTCACATTTTAGATGCGGCAAAAGATAGTCCAGTGAAAACAATTTGATCCATTCCTCTCACCTGAGCTGCAACTAGAAAGACTCTGTTCCTCCAGACATTCATGAGCAACATAAAGTGCGACCTTTCTGAGGTTTTAGGTGGTGCAATCAGCTTGATTTTTCCCTGTGTGTGATAACACCAAAAAAAGTAAAACAACCTAAATCAGAGGGACACTTGCATGCCCTTTCCACTGAATAAACATGTCCTTTACATGAAGTATTTCCTCTTTTGCGGAATATTTGCTTTAAATCTAACTTATGTGTTGTGTTTGATGCATAAATGATGGGATCTGAAACGTTTTTTCTCCTGCGAGGCATTAAAGTCTGTCGTTTCGGGATGTTTTGGGATGGGCGATGCTGTCTGAAGGCTCGTCTTGCCTGTGGTGGGGCTGCAGGCGCGCTCAGATGGAAGCCAGTGACGCACAACCTGAGCAGGGAGGCCCAGCCTCAATCAGCCCCATTCACAGCCCCTAGTGTACACACACACACACACACACACATACCCGTCAGTAGAAAACTACACATCCTCTTCAATTTCTCCAAACTCATGCATCCACATGTGGAACATCAAAACATTTGCATACACACACTCTCTGCTTGCATGCAGCCGGCAGAGAAAGTCCTTCAGAGCATAACTCAGAAGGGAAAAGGGCGAGTTGTGTGTGTACGTCTCGATCTGCCGAGCCACAGGGGTTTTTGGTGTGTGCATGAGTGTGTGGGTTGGGATGTATGTGGGTGGGGAGGTCGCTTTGAACCTTCACACCCACTCAAGCCCCTATCCCCCGGCGTCGGACTGGAAGCCGGCCAGAGAGCCGACTAAGTTTTTCTCCCCGGCACCGCCTCCGGCTGCAGGTTTATTCGCAGACTCCTTTTTAAGCTTTTGGAAATGTTCCTGCAGATGAATAATTTCATGTCGTTGAGCGTCTATTTACACCTCCAGAAGCTGATTACAGGTTATTACCGATCACATCCTGCGCGGCGACGAGGCTGAGAGGAGATTCCTCGGCGTCGAACCGCTGCCTGTCTGCAAGCTCAGACAGCTTCTCCGCTCATTGTGCATTAAAGAGCCATGAAAGCACGCGTCACCGTGCACTTGTATCATTTAATTGGTGATCTTATCCGCAGGAACTCGCAGAGAGAAGCGCTTGGTGTGTTCACGAGCACAGCGGTTTAGTTTTTGACCTTTTATTACAGTACGAGTTCTCGGGCCGCAAATTGTTTTACTGTTTGTTTTGTTTTCGTTTGAGTTTGCGAGCATCGAATTTTACATGTAACAGCTGCTCCTCTGTCTTTTTTTTCGCGAGCGATGAGGAAGTAAGCAGATTGGATTATGTGTTTTACTTAAGCCTCATCCCCTCACGTTAAATAGTTTGTATTTATTTAAAGGCTGAAGCTTGTGGCCTGAGGTTTTTTTAGGGACTGCAAAGGTTTTATTTGACTACTTTGAGCAGCTGTTTGAGTGAAGTTCAGATGGGAACATAAGAGAGCAAGAACAAGAAGGAAAATTCTGAGTTCTTCACATTTTAAGCAGGAAACAAGTGTTGATGTCCTACTATGCTGCTAAAAAACAGACTTTTTTTTCTGTTTCATCCTGCAGCAACAGCAAGAGCTTCTGGCTTTGAAGCACCAGCAGGAGCTGCTGGAGCACCAGAGGAAGATGGAGAACCACCGTCTGGAGCAGGAGCTGGAGAAGCAGCAGAGGGAGCAGAAGCTGCAGCTCCTGAAGAACAAGGAGAGGGGGCAAGAGAGTGAGTGGGACAAAAGCATCCTCACCAGATAGTCCGAAGTGTTTTTTGTGCTTTGTTGCGTGCATGTGTGACTGTGTGCGTTTCCATTTTACTTGGAAAGCTGGTATATTTGCCACGGAAAACTGACCGTAATAGCTCGGTGGCCTTGGCCGAGTTATTGCCGCTGCCTGCTGGACGTCTCTCAACAGTTCATTGAGAGCAAGTGGACGGGAGTCCTTGAGAGCTGGATGGAAAAAGCTTGGGGATCGGCCCGAGTCCGTGCAGATATAAGCTCGCAGTGTTTGCTGTCACATGAACCTGCATGAGGACGGAGTTTTATTTATTTATTTATTTTATTTCTCAGCATTTTAGGTCATTTTCTTGGGGGCATTTTTGCCACGTTCAACTGTGATAATCAGCTCATCACTTCATTGATTAAAATGGTGATTAAGTCATTTCCTTAGCTGCATGATTAATTTTTTAATTTGTAAAATGTCAAAACATCACGAAAGATTTTAATCACACTTTTCATTAATTTGCCCTTATATAAACAGAGAAAGTTCAACTGTAAATTGCGGCAATGCCTGACATCATATCGGGCACAACTCAATAAGTATTTTGATGTTAAAAAGCTCACTTTGGAATGATTTATTATTACATTGTTGCTTATATGTCATAATTAGTCACCTAGGAGCAGAAGTGATGCCCCAGTATAATATTGTTACTCTTTAAAAAGTTTTTCTTAGAATGGCAATAAGAAAAAATAGCATTAATTGTTTGTGAAATAATTTGAAATGATATTGGAAGCATTAAAAATACAGAAAGTTCAGTTTTAATAGCTCTTTTCAAGTTTGAAAAGGGAAGTAGAGGGAAATAGAAAGGAAAAAATGGATGTTAAGTGAGGCGTAGAACACTAGATATTATGCGTTTGTTGTCTTTGCTAATTTATCATTATATTACAGTGAAGTCCCGTTTTTGTGGTTTTTATGTTGTTTTCGACTTATAATGTGCCATCGAATTAATTTAGATAAAATAATGAGAAGATAGAAAATGCCAGTGCAGAAAAAAAATAAGATAATCCAAGAAATCTATGGTTTGTCATTTATATATTTTTGCATTCAGGCCTGAAAAACATCCCAAATCGTGGGTTTTCCTTTTTCTTTTCAACCACTTTGTCATGTTTTCATTACTGTGCTCCCTTGGTGTGCAGGGCTCGTCTTAGTCATGTTTTTCATTTTAAAATTCTCCACATATTTACGCCTGTGCTACAACAACATACGGCTTCTTTTTTCCACCGAGTTTTATGTGTTATTTTTGAATGTTCCTCTTGTTTCCCAGAGTAATGTCTTGCCCGTTTAGTTACGTCAGCTGTTGATGAAGCAACATCTTATTGGATCAGACAGTTTGGGTGTGCAGCATAGGCTCGCCTCCTTGCTTTTTACCAACTGAAATTACTCCAGAACCGTCCAGTATAATTCAGCCCTGTGGAGAGAGAAATGGAAATCCCTCTCACTCTTTTTGTTACTAACATAAATTTACGCAGTTCGATAAGTTTCTCGCGCATTTGTTGACAATTGGGAGATGCTCTGCTGATTTTTGCTCCTCAGTGTGTTGCAGGAATGGATGCATATTAATGAGCTGACTAGACAAAACACAAAATATCTTTGCTTCCTACTGTCTGTAATGTAAGTGAGTTAAATATAAGAACCTGTGGGATTTATCATCAACACCATCCTTTTTGTTCTGATTTTAGAGTTTACTTTAAGGAACTCTTTTGTATTATTACCACATGTACATGTATAAACCATCAGCGTGCATTTCTCCTTCAGGCGCTGTGGCCAGCACTGAGGTGAAAATGCGTCTCCAAGAGTTCGTCTTGAACAAGAAGAAGGCCCTGGCCCAGCGCAGCCTGAACCAAGGAGGCCTCCCCAACGATGCTCCGTACTGGTACCGGTAAGGAATAGCTTGATCCAAAATAAACATAAAACTTGACATGATAAATCCACATCTACTCTGTTTTTAAAATTGAAAACACTTTGAATAGCAGTGAAAATGCTTTTGATTGGATCTCAATCTGTCAATGCTCTTCCTCCTCCGCACCCGCCACTGGATTGAGCAGAGTTAGAAAACAAGCATGGCGACACATGCACATGTGAGAGCAGGATATTTGAACCCGATGATAGGTACGCCTGCTCCGAATGTTTATCACAGGTGTGCACTCCTACTTCCGATGTGTTGGGTGCGGTCGTCGCCTGTCATCATGGTGTTTGTGTTAGCATGCATGCTGCAAGGTCACGCATACTGAAACCCTCTAATATACACATCAGTCTTCTTTGGCGATGTAAAAATAAATCTCCTGTGATTATTATTACAGGATGTTTGATTTAGTTGTTTATGGGAAGTGAAAAGGAGGCGAAAGGTGCAACGATTCATCTTCCCGAGTGGCGGAAGAGGATGCAAGTTAAAGCAAAAATGACTCGTAATTGTCTGTAAACTTAAAAATCGCCTTTGAAGAAAATGCAACTCCAGTTAAAAAACAATGGGATGTTGTGTAAAAATGTCATGCATTATTATATTTAGAATTAAACAAAGAAAAAAAAATGCTAAAAGGAAGATATTTTATTATTTCATGAAAAAATGTTGAGACAACAAAAGGCAGAAAACAAAGAAGCAGTTTTTTTAGGTTAATTAACAACAGTTTATATGCTAATCAACCTAACTGTTAACCTAACCTGAGTTTGATTATTTCATCATCAACAGCGACTAAAATACAGATAAAATGATTCTGAAAATCTGAAACTGTCTGTATTAGTGGATCACAGATTTCAGGTGTTACTAGACATTTCTTTTACATACCAGAGACTGGATGCCCAGTTTACCAGCTCACCCATGTCTGCATAATCCAGAAACACTCATACAAAATATTACAGATATTTCAACTAACATTTAAACAAATAGTTATATACCGTAAACATACGATAAGCATGGGGCTGAATTATTGCCTGTGAACTGGGCAGCTTCCTCATTAGGAAACACCTCATTAGACATCAACTTTTTCAGGGAATACGTAGCATATTTCAGCATGACATTGTTAAATCACACATGTCAACTATTACAATGGTATAGCTTCCTAGTTGAAGAGTCCAGTTAGCGGACTGGCCTGCCTGCAGTCCAGTACGTCATCTCTTGAAACACATATCGTGCATCACATGCAAATTATCACACAGAAGATGAAAATGGGACAATATGCTTCACCCAGTAGCCCAGCAGTTCATCTCCTCAACTCCCAGAGATTTATCCACTTCCAGAGTGGTTGCTACACAGTGATAAAATATGGTCTCATTGTAAACTATGCCTGAGGCAAATCACATGAATTCAGTGAAGAAAATACACAATTTTCCTCTTTAAATACATCAGAACTGTATTGTATGTACACTGATGGTTTTTATGCTACTGCTGGTTTCAAACAACTTGAGAATATTTGTGATTTGAAATTTAAATATCGACCCATTTTCCAAATGATGATCTCCATGATTTTGTGTTTCATGTCATCCCAATACAAGGACTTAAGTCGAAAAATCCATATACAGTGCAGAACCAAAGAAGTAATGTTGCATAACTGTGATGTGTGACCCAGTGAAACACCCACAAGTGTTGACTTTCAGCTGCGCAAAGTGTGTCTGTCTTCATCTGCCTCAGCTTGTCTCCTCCACACACAATTCTACCATATATACATTTATCCACCTTTTAAACTCACCATTCTGCACAGTTTTGGAAGAAACAAGAGTGTGCATCTTTTTTGTCAGGTTGAATTCATCGTTTTTTGCAGGACGGCACCTGGTTTTGTGGCACATGGCAGCACATGGTGGCATCCTTGCCGAGGGATTTGCATGATGTCTTAATAATTTAGGTCTACAACAGCCACAGAGCTGGTGTTGTTGGGCTTACTCTGTCACACGTGTGCTGAGTCATCTCTGGTGGTCTTGGCGGACCCCTCTAACATAGATCACGCTTTTGTTTTACAGCAAAACGCAGCACAGCTCTCTGGACCAGAGCTCACCTCCACAGACCGGTGTGTCCACCTACAACCACCCTGTGCTTGGTGTCTACAACCCCAGAGACGACTTTCCACTGCGAAAGACCGGTACACCTTTTTCCACACACATGCTTACACACAGTGTTGGCAGGCACGCATGCTTACATTTGGAGAGGATTACATGGACAGCTACTTTGAAATTTTTATGTCCAGTAGCTGCAGTGCAGACTCATGTCTGGCATAATTTAGACGGCATCAGAGGTCTGCACCATTAATCACATCCACATTAGGCTGTCAGGGTCTACCAGCATCTCCCACGTGAGAGCATTGGAGAGTGGAAGCGTAGGTGGTGCTACAGCACAACAGAGTGAGACTTTGGTGGAGTACAGTGAGTTTTTACCATTTTAGCAACTCTCGTTTTATAAGACGGTCATGTTTCCTTTTCTTCTGGGGTTGTCTTAAAACAGATCGGAAAGGTTTCATCAACTTTTTCATTTATATAATTATAAAATGTGTATTTGAGATTAAATTTACACTGAGCAGCTTTTATTTATCGGCATTTCTTGTTATTAAAAGCTTTGTCAGTTGGGAGGATTTCCTCTTGGACTGCAACAATTACCTTTTGGGGTTCCCCAGGGCTCTATTGTAGGTCCATTATTGTTTCCTTCCTGAATGATGCCTTACGGTCAAATGCTTTGCAGCAACTATATAAACCTTAGCTTTTATGTTCATAAACCTTCAGTGAGCCTTCAGATCTTTCCTCAGCCATGCCTTCCAAGATTATATGCTGATATATGCTGATAGAAGATATAGCGAATAGGTTTCAGCCAAATTCTGATTAAAAGGAGTATTTTTTTTTACATCTTTAGTTCCATGTCTTTATGTCCTGCTTTCAAAAATATTAACTGCAGAGTTGCCAACTTTGTAATTTGATGAAGTTGACTTATGCTAGAAGGAAATAAAGTTATGAGATGATGTTATAGACATATTAGCATTTTTTTGACATAGCATGTTCATTTGTATTCTTTGTTCCAGCATTTAACATCTTTTTGCGTCTCTTATATTCTATTCCCACTACTTACATTTGCTGTATTTTCAAGTACAAACAAATTCCCCTGAAAAATTGCTCTCAGTCTCGTGTTTTTTGGTTGTTTCAGATGTTAGTTGGGAAAAGAGACGCAAAATTTGGACTTAAAAGCAGCCTGAAAGAAAAAAAGTTCAGCTGCAGCATTTTGAGTTGCTGGTTGGCTCTGATCAAGAATTGATTGAGTTTTTTGGCCCAACACCATTTGGCAAAATCATCACCCACTTATATAAAGACACCGTCTGTGCTGTGATTTTGCCTATAGTTACACCTACGATGATTCCTTAGAAAGAAAGTTAAAAATGGAAGAACGTCTGAAACATTTTATTTTACATTTTACGAATAGAAGGGCCATTTTTACCACTTGTGACACCAAATAAACATGGTTTAGAGTCGTAAAACCATTTAATTCTTCAAAAATATTTGAAGATTTTTATTTATTTCTATATGTTATGACAAAATATGTTACACCTTGGCACCATTAGAGTTTAACCTTGCAACATCACTCAGCTCATCAGACTAAGTTTGATGAAGCTGAATCAGTTTGCCGAGTTGTGATGTTTATCATTTTACTGCTCTTGTCCTTTATGATCTCTGATTGTCTGAACAATTTTTTAGATTTATTTGATGTATTTTTCATTTGTTAACAGCCTTACTGTCCCCTGGGTTACCATACAACTTGCAGCTGCAGTTGCGTTTAGGGACTTGTTCCACTTTTTTTAAGCATGTTTGCACTTTTCAGATTTCCATGAAAGTTCTGAAATAATTTTGTTGTTGCTCATTTTGAGTTTAGTACTTCCCTGCGAATGCTTTGTGACAGTTATTGCTAATTTCTCTGTGAAAATAATAAGTACAGGTAAGCCAGCATCGTTGGCAATGAACAAAAATAAATCTGCCCTCTAGAGCCAATGAAGGTCTGAAGCTTGACTTCCTATTTCACTTCCCTGTCTTCCTTCTCCTCTGCATGTGCTGTAGATGTTTCCAAGTTGCACCAATGTTTCTCAAAATCACATCAGCGCTTGTTTGACAACATTTGTGATAATACCAGTTTATCCCTCATACACTACAGAGCTTTAAATGGCTTAGTTTTAACTCTACACCTTGGCCCTGTTTAATGCGTGTGCATCCGGGAATATGCAGATGATCTCCACTCGCTCCTGGCTGCAGCGTTTCAGGTTTAGTTTTCCTCTAACAGCTTCGCTTGTGTCGTCAAAACGTCTATCAAAACTCCACTACAAAGTGCCACATTGCAGGTTTGTATGACTGCAGCAGTGAGTCAGTGTATTTATGTAGCTCCTCTTCATGGGACTTTAAACTGCAGGCAAACTCAGTGTGAAGGATCATTTCAGAGACCGGGCGTAGCAGGTACTTTCGGTGGAAAAACAGCTTTAGCTGTCTGTTTGAGTGCTTTAAGCATTGGCTGCACTTCCACACCGTGCAGCATCTTTACTGCCAGATCTGCTCAAATCTTGTCAAAACTCAAAAGCGTCTAAAACACTGCAGAAAGTCTTGCTGGGAAAAGATTTTCCTACGGCTTACCGTCTAACATTCGAAGGCCTCAGAGTAAAGGCAGATGTTTTCGGTCCTTTTTTTAAGGTGTGTTTATATGTGTAGCCTTGTGTGCGCGTGCAAAGTGTGAATGGGGTGTGTGGCGGTGTAGCAGTGAAGCAGCGGTCACCTTACAGTGCAATTATTCACTTAGCGTAGTGGCAGGCGGCTGCAGCCAGGCCCCGCTGGCTACGACAACAGATAGACCACAGTTGACACTGGCCCACACGGCCGCTTTCCACCCTGGGAGAGTTGAAGAAGAGGGGCGGGGGGAGAAAGAAGGAGGAATCAAAGGATAAATAAGTGAGACGGAGAGGTCATGAATGCGCGCAGAGCTGTGATGTGTCAGAGCGGAGTTTTGGACGCATCGTTAAGTGTTTGTCTCCGCAAAAGCATAGAAACTGACAGATAAAGTGCAGAAAATAAGACTTGGCAAGCAGGATTTAAACTGAATCCATCATGTAAAATTCGCTTTACGAGAAAAAGGGAAAAAAGAGGGGAAAAAAAAAAAATCTGGAAGATGGCAGAGGAGTGAAAAGATGGTCCCCGGAGTGTCGGTTTGTCCCCCAGTTTCTATGAGGCTGTGGATTGTGCGCCAGCGCTGAGAGAGAAGCAAACCTGTGCCACCCTGATATTTGCCCACACCGGTGACGCGCTTTGCGGGGTTTACTTATGGTAATGCCAGCTTGGGAGAGTTTAGAGGCTCTTTCATACCGCCGGCAGGCCGTAAAGCAGAAGACTGAAAGCCAGGACTCCCAGCGAGCAGCAACTCTCTTTTGTGCGTTTCACTAACTTAAACAAACATGGCAACACGATGGGAAAGATCGGTTTTAACGCAGGTTGCATGGTGTCGATTTTCCTTACCATGGAAACAGCAAACGGGGGTTTTAATGCAACAGCAAAGTAAAGCAACCACTCAGCAGGTGTATCTGTTGACATTTCAGCTGAACAAACTTTGTTTTTAAAGTGCAGTGTAAATACTTGGAATAAGTTTAATTCATACATTACGGGGAAAAAAAGGCTGTGTAACAAAAGGGAGCTTCTTGAAAACCAGAGCCTTAAACCCAGTAACTTCTCTTAAGAAGAACAATGTCAGGGGTGGAGGAATATCACATGAATTATCGCGCTGTGTGGACTCTGTTCTCACACACAGAGATGCCCCAGAAAGATGTAAAGGGATCAGGAGGGCGCGAGGCCCTCTGACTCACTGCGCTCTTTGATAGAGGCAAAGCAAAGCATACTGTTCCTGGCACAGCAAGCGTGTATTTTGGCCAAACTGGAGCAGCCCCGTAATTCACATGGGCACAAAGCACATAGGCAGACTGATGCCATACAATGTTGCGCTGCCACGGTTGTAGGACATCGTTCAGTAAATCCGCAGCCCGCTTCGCAGTGAGGCCTGTTTTGACAAAGCGGAGACAATACTCCACTTGTGGAGTGCAACCATGTATGATTGTCTGTGCTCATGTTCCCTAAAGCCGTGACAAGCTTTTAAACGTGGTGGCCGTGTACGTTTAAATGGGTCATAAGTATGGTAAATGTGGTACCAATAAAAACAAGCTTGTTTTATTTTGGCTTTTTAAGGCTTAATGAAAGAAATTAGCATGTATAATGACAATGGACTGACCTATAAATATGGCCAAGATCTGCAAAAATACAAACAATGAGTCAGAAGATTCGTATCATTCAATGTTTTTAATATGCAGTACAATGGAAGATTATAATAGCTCGTCAGTCAGTAAGGAAATGGAATATATGTCACCAAAAAAAAAAGTTTTATGAACTATTATTTGGGGAAATTGGTCAGCTGTTTTGAACCCATCTTGATATCTAGAATGGCCCTTGCAGAAGCTCCTTAAGTGGTTCAGGGACCTGAACCTGTGTCCTCCAGTCACAAGTCCACCTCCTTAACTTCCACCACTCTTTGTAGATTGTAATAATTAAGATAAATAATTTCACAGGAAAGAAATAGAATATTAACAGAATTAAACTTGAATTCAGCCGTTTTGTTTTTTCTTTTAAAATAACATTTGAATGAAAATATGATAAATTTGTTGTTTCATGCCAAAATGAAATATTAAAAAAATGTATTATGGTGTTTTACATCAGATACATAAATTCTTATCTTATATCCCCATACTTAAAAAATACATTGCATTCCTGCCTGCACATTGCCATTTCTTCTTTTTATGCCACATGGAGAACAAAGAAAACCTTTCCGCTTGGCCTGAATGCAGTTTTGGTCTGTCACACATGATTATCCACTGTCAAGCCACTGTCATTTCATACCAGCAGACGGGTCATGATTCCTTCACTCGTTTACTGCTGGGTCTGCTTTCTTGACACTTTGGAGCTATGTGTTGCAAGATCGTTTCCTTTGGTTAACAACAAGCAGGAAGCCAAAGGTGCGCTGCATCACCAACCAAGGCTCAGTAGCCTGCAGGGAGGACATGATGCTCAGACAGGAGAGGAAGGAGAAAGTTTTGCGGAATTCAAGCTCTTGTGCAAAATGAAAATTAACTTATGAACCAAATCAGTCATATCCCTTCAACAGCCAGTAGTTTCCTCTTCAAAATCTTCTTTGCTGCTTTTGTGAAATACAAAATGTCAAAGCAAGGAGATTATTCCTTCCTGTGAACAGTTTCTCTGGAAACTATAGTATTTAATGGACACAAAATTAACTGTTATGATGCAGTAAATACCTTAAAGAACATTTTTTGATAGTTCCAGTGCAACATTTCTCAAAGAGTCCCTGAACTGTGGACAGATAAAACCCGGAAATGTTTAACTTAAAGCACAAAGTGCTTTATATATAAAGGTATTTGTATATTTTATATATGTATTGGTAAAATGTATATTTAATTTTTTCATTTGTCTTGCAGATGCACTTTAAATATGAGTGCACTTGGATAGTTTGCATGCACAGTTGATATGATTTTTTTCTAATCACTAAAGATATTTGTCTCATTCCCTGAATAAAAAAAAAAAAAAAAAAGAATTAAAGATGTTTCCTCTCATATAATTTTTTTTTTTTCTAAATCACCTTTAGTTTGTGAAACGAGACAATACAAACAATAACTACTTGTGAATTTTCATTTCATTCTTTGACATAGTGGCTAGTTGGCTTTTATTATGTTTTATATGTTTCCCAATAATTATATCTATTCCTTATTTCTGTAGGTCTGTGTATAAATCATGATGTAAACCAAATATTTAGTCAATGTAGTTTTGCTGTATTTTACAGAATAATGCATTTTGGGAGGATTTAAATGTTTTGTGTTTGCTGACGGGATGATCATCGTCTCCATGGTTGTGAAACTCTGTAAAACTCGGGTCATTTG
This sequence comes from Craterocephalus amniculus, assembly GCA_036024015.1. Classification (NCBI taxonomy): domain Eukaryota; kingdom Metazoa; phylum Chordata; class Actinopteri; order Atheriniformes; family Atherinidae; genus Craterocephalus; species Craterocephalus amniculus. The sequence continues at coordinate 17,227 of JAVQJG010288292.1, read as the reverse complement.
AAATCCTTTATAGGATTTGTACTAAACTGGCTCCACAAACAGACTCCCGTCAACTTTAATTGGTTTGACTCCATCTGGACCGAACTCTTCATCCCACTCTGTGTTACTGTACCTTCACACTTCCTATTTCACACTTCTCGCGTTTCAACACATTTATTTTTATCTGACACTGCAAAACGGAACAAGTTCATGACTGTTTCCTTAAAGGAAAAGGGAAGGCGGCTTCCGTATTTGTTCAGTTTTTAGAGTGAAAATAGTCCTGAGTAGTTGTGATGAGATACATTTTTGGATTTATCTCATCTTTAATGTTAAAAAACGAGAAGATGAATGGCCAAACGAGCCAAAGCCGCTGATTGGCAGGGCAAAATAAACAGCCATGGTGACGTCGTGTTCCCTTCTCCCTGTCTCCATTCACAAGTCTGTGTCAGCAAACGCAAAAGACCAAAATGCTATTTAAACAGGCAGACGCAGCTCCCTAATTGTAGCTAATTGCTTTTTAGCTTGTTTTTGGGAACATTACCATTTGGCTTGTTCAGAAGCATCTCGGTGGGGAGGGACGAGTTGCACGCTAAATGAATAGCGGCATGTAACAGTTTGTCTAGCAAACAGGTTTCATAATGAGGCAGCTTTGTGGAAAAGTGCTCCATGACAGATCAATGAGCGGAGCTCGCAGTTCAGGCCGAAAGTTGGAGCTCAGGTAACTCTGCCGGCTCCGCCGATGGATTCATCCCAAGCCGCACTGCTGCCTGTTATCTCTTTAACACTGAGCAGGCTTGACAGGGCAGAGTGAGCCGGGGCTTTTTACATATTTATATCAAAATATGGGCAAAGAGTCAAATGTCAAAGTGGAGGCGTGATTGTGATTTATTGCAGGAAGAAAAAGTGGAGCTGCACAGATTGGATTGCAGATTTATTGGGGGTGATCCCCCAAAGTAGTGTTCCTCAGCTCAAAGAAAGCTCTTTTTTTTTTTTCCTTTCTTGTGATGATGTAACAACGCAGAGTTAAAACAGTCGTTTTCTTCGCAGCCTCGGAGCCCAACCTGAAGCTGCGCTCCCGGCTGAAGCAGAAAGTCAGCGAGCGTCGGAGCAGCCCGCTGCTTCGCCGGCGAGACAGCCCCATCAGCACCGCTAAGAAACGCTCGCTGGACATGGCAGGTACCGCCAACCCCACCGCCAACCGCACACACACACAAGATCCCTTCTGGTGTTACAAAAAAGTCGTTTTTGCGTGTGTTGCAGACTCGGCGTGCAGCAGCGCCCCCGGCTCGGGCCCCAGCTCCCCGAACAACAGCTCCAACAACATCCCCAACGAGAACGGCATCACCGTGTCGGTCTCCAACAGCACAGAGGTAACACACACACACACACACACACATAGCAAGCAACAAGTGCTTATAAAACCACGCTCACATTCACGTTAAAGGCTTTGCTTTGGTACCCAAACTTTTTCCTGCCTCTGTGAATACACTCATTTAAACACAAGTCTACTTGTGCGTAGGAGCTGATTTTTAGCTCCTGATCATTACAGCCTGTTGCATGCACAAACAGACTCCGCCGTCTTAGAGCTGAAGAGCCGGCAGGATGCTATTTGTGGAAGCCATCAGGGCCACTCAGGCAGTGTGGAGGAGGCTTATGGCTGCGACAATGTTCCAACACCGGGAGGGTGCGAATGGATCTCTTTGGCCCTATGTGGACATCTCCTGCGCTGCTTTTTCCTGCACGCTCCAGGTCTATTCCACTATGTAAACACGGATAAATCATTGAAATGTGCTTCACAGGCGTCTCTGGCCCAGAGGCTGTGCAGCGCTGGCGAGCAGGGCTCCGTTAACCAGCTGTCTCTCTACACTTCGCCATCCTTACCCAACATCACCCTGGGGCTGCCCGCCACTGCCACAGCCACCGCCGCCTCCAACGTAAGCCGCCCACAGACACAATTTACATGCAGAGTGCTTCTATTGTTATCTTTTATGGTTTAAAATTTTTAAAAAACCCATCGCCTTCTTCTGCTCTCTGTTATTTCTCCAGGTCACATCGGCGCAGCAGGACGGAGGTCTGCAACCGGCGCTCTCCCTTAGTCCCCCTTTCCTCTCCGGCGGCCACTTGACCCCCTACCTTGCGGAAGCTGGTGCAGGAGCCAGCGGGCACGGTGCGCACAGCCCCCTGCTCCAGCACATGGTGCTCATAGAGCAGAGTCCGGCTCAGAGCCCTCTGGTGACAGGTGAGAAAACTAATGCATGTTCGACTAGACTTAAAGGATAAGTTAGATTTTTTTCAACCTGGACCTATTTTCTAGCATTGAATTCGATCATTTACTCACCCAGACAGTTTGTGGTGTAACTCAAACTCCTTCAGGAGATATTTAGATCAACTCAGGATCAGCGTATGTCCAATAAATATGGCAATTTCTGCCACTAAACTCCTTCATTTCACCAATGTTTTGTTATGAATCGCTCAAAGTTGTTTTTTTCTGGTGATCCATCATTGTTTACACCCATTAACATCGAGTAAGATGACGTCACTTCCAGGCTGCATCACAGTGCCTGTAATGGCTGTAAATAATGACGGATCACCAGAAAAACACAACTCCAAGCCGCTTGGAGCTCACGGAGGGATCAGATCAGCGATTCATAAGAAAACATTGGTGAAACGAAGGAGTTTAGTGGCAGAAATTGACGTTTTTAGAGGCTGGCCCTGTTCATTCCAATTATATTGGACATATGCTGATCGTGAGTGGATTTAAATATCTCTCGAAGGGGTTCAAGTTACACCAAAACTGTGTGGGAGAGTAAATGATCATATTTCATGCTAGAAAATAGGTCCAGGTTGCAAAAAACAGCAAACTTATCCTTTAAGAGTGTTACACTCAAACAATGAGTTGCAGTTTGTGGTGAAATTGATGCCAATTAGAAGATTAAATAAATCAGTAAATGCCGCTTTGATGGAAACATTGCGGAGTCACAAAGAGGCGAAAAACCCCATCATCACACTCGCAGAGATGTGTGGCGCTCTGTGCTCCCTCACACTGACAGACGTCCATTCATTTGCTGCGACTAATGAGCTCCTTTCATACGTCGGTGTACACTATGAGAGGGTGACATGGACGCATTGTGTGCCCTTTTCCCATCAGCTCGTTCACTGACAAAAACATCGCTTCTATTTTCAGCGGGGCATTAGCTGTGAATGAGCGCTGACGCACATACGGACGCATGTATGTCTGCGTTCACGCAGAGGCGTACAGACGGGGATGTGTGCGCGCCCACGCAGAGGAGAGGACCGGAGGGGGCGCGTTGTGACAGTGCTGCATTATTTCTCTGTGTAGGAAAAAGGGAAAGAAGAGTTATTAGGAAAAAAAGATGTGCATTCATTAATACCAGGAATGCTGAAATTCCATTTCAGGGATTTTCTTTTCAAATTAAAAGCACTGATATTTGCACTAAAGTGAAGATTTTAGATCACTTAACAGCCTCGACCAGAGTCTGCTTTCTCATATTGTTTTTTAGCCTTTACAATCGCAGCGGAAGAGTTTCAGCATGGCAGCGCAGATGGTTGTTTTATTTAGTGCACACATACATCTGTTCGCTCATCTTTAGCTCAACGCCGGTGAGAATAAAAGAGGATAGCATTTCCTACGTGTCGTTTCCACGTGTTTGTTTTTAAGGTCCAGGATTTGCCTCATATGTTCCTTCTCTGTTCGTTTTGGCGCTGCGAGTCGAGAAGAAAGTGCAAGACTCGAGCTACATCATCATTCTCCTCCTCATTTAGACGCAAACCTCTTTCTTTTTTATTTTTCTAACGATGCTTCTGTTTCTTCATGTGGAAAAACACTATGATTTTCCCCTTGAACTTCCCATTAAAATTGATCATGCAGTCCTGCGACTATAAATCATTGGGGCTCCTAGTCTAAATAGTTGTTCATCATAATCAAAACAGCTTCCATAGTCCAGCATAGTTCTCTTAAAGAGCTTCACGGGCTCACAAGTTGGAACGGGGTCGCCATCTTTGAGACTATTAACATCGCGTCACACTGATAAATGATTATTGTTCTTTATTTTGGGTATTGCTAAGTTACATTTAAGGCTGGAGCTGGCAAAGGAAAACTAGGAGGGAGATTGAGGAGAAGAAAAAGGAGATAGGCTCAACTCAACTCGACTCAACGACCGAAACTAAAAACCAGCTGCTGCACCTGCAGAGAAACTTAGTGGCCTTTAAAAAAGAAAATACTGAAAAACAAACGAGCAGACAATCATCGGGAGCACCTTGAAGAAGACAAACTGACTAACTTTCCGGTGTTCTTGTGTGTCCTAGGTGTAAGTGGCCTGTCGATGTCGTCGGCAGCATCCATGGCCAAGCTGCAAAGGCAGCACCGTCCCCTGGGGAGGACTCAGTCGGCCCCGCTCCCTCAGGGCAGCGCCGCCCAGGCTCACGCCCAGGCCCTGGCCCTGCAGCAGCTGGTGGTCCAGCAGCAGCACCAGCAGTTCCTGGAGAAGCACAAGCAGCAGTTCCAGCAGCAGCAGCTTCATCTCAGCAAGGTAAAAGCTGCTCCTTTCATGCTGTTTCCTTGGTTTTCCTTTTTATTTGAAGAACAGACTCATCTGTGACGTTCATTTGGTTTTCCGTTTTTGTCTGTTTTGCCCAGATTGAGGTCTGATCCATGACTAAACCACTCAAGTGCTCATGTTGAAAAGCAATGAAAGATTGAAAAATTTACTGACAAGAAAATTTCCTCCTCATCATGATAGCGTCACTGCAATGCACCGCAGTGTGATTTATTTTCTTTTTTTTTGTCTTTCCCAACCAGATTCGCTTCTTGCACATTAGCTTTCGCATTAACTTCTGGTTTTCTTTGGACCAGTGGTCGAGTGGTCCTCTGAACAGAGTGATGTTGAGCCATTTTCCATCATTTACATTTTCTAACGTTGGATTTAATTGTTTCAAAGCAAAATGAGTAAACACTATGAGTAAATACATAACCTGCTTTCATTTTTCTGTGCTTTTGCCTTTATTCAACAATTTGTTTTTAATACTATTACATCATTACTTTTGAATATTTAGTTTTGGCCCATGAAACCACAAAACATTAATTTCACTAGTGAAGTTTGGCAGATTTTCTCAGTAGTACAGGATCCATTTAGCATCCTGTCTCTTCTCTGAGCTCCCTCCAGCCAATAAAAGTCAGTCCAATCTTGACTCTTGTTTATGTTTTGCTCCATCCACCTTCAGTCTTTCTTTTCCCCAGCCATTCAACACGGCCGGTGTGTTGGTTAGTTGGTTGTTGCTGGTTTTGTGATGCTGTGCCGTAAAGTAAAACTAAGCAGAAACAGGAAAAAGAAGTTGTGCGATGCGATTTCTCAGGATGCTGCTGGTAGGACCGTACCGTCAAAAATGTGTCAGAAACTCATTTTCAGAGCTCATAAAGTTCCATAGTTCTACTTTAACATGACGTCTGTAGCTGCTAAAAGAATAGAAATCTACAGAATGAACACTATTTTCCTTTTGTGTTTGAATGCGTCTGATGCGGCTCATTGCTCAGCTCGCTGTCCTTGTTAGCCGTGTTGTTTTATGACATGTTATGATGGAAGGATCCATGGATCTGACACCACTTTCAGATAAACGGATAATTGCCAGGACTGTTGGCTGCAGGTCTCTGGAGTTGTAATGTAGTAGTGTGTGTGGGCAGCGGCATAGAAAACACAAACTGGCTGGCCGTGGCTGTGTGTGAAGTCGCCGGCTGCGTTCTGCCCTTTCCTTTCTCTCCGTAGTATTTTGGTTTGCGAGTGGGCGGCAGCAGGTATGGGTTAACATGTATAGCAGCGTGCATCTCTGTGACTGGGGCTGAGACGGTTGCCACGGGCTGCGAGGTAACCGTGCGCTGCCATGGCAACAGAGCGGAAGCCCCTGCCTTATTTGGGCAGGGAGGAAGCGAGCAGCCATCGCGCTCGCTGGAGAAGCAGTGGGTGGATGAAACAAGGGATTTCCTCTCCTCCACCCCCGCCTCCCCCACTCTGCGCTGTCTCACTCCCTCCGTATGTTTCAGACCTCTGGAGTGGCAACTTTTCCACGCAAACGCGTCTAGAACAGCCGCTGGCACACAAAAAGCCGCTTGTACAGATGCGAATGAAAACTTGTATCTAACTGATGAAATCTGTTAAAATCGAGACGCTGTTTCTTTGTCATTCATCTAAAGGAGTAGTTCAGCATTTCTTACCCAAGCATTCAATTAAATAATTGCCACCTCTTAACATCTACCTAATAATTGTAAGTCACAGCCAGCATCCTATTTGCAGAGAGAAACAGTGGGAAGCCGGCAGTTTGGCTCTGTGTTAATTAACATCATCTGCCTCTGAGCTCCTCTAAATATCACCGATGACCAGCTAAATCTGTGTTTTTCCTTTATTCTGTGTTCTATTTAATCCTTTTTTAAAATGATGTGATTTAGCACATAGCTAAGATAAAAGATGCATTTTGAAGACGTCAAAATGTGGCTCTGAGCCTCTTTCGTGTGGCTGCTGTGCTCTGGTGCATCCTGCTGGCTTGTTCAGTAAAGTAAATAGATTAAATCGCGAAGAGTGCACTCATGTCTACGTAACATTTACATCGGGGGTTAAAACCGGACCATTAGCTTGGGGGAATCGTCTGTAAGACTTCTGAGACCTGGTTGCGTTCAGGCAGAAGTCGAGGGAAGGATGCTCCACCAGTTAAAGCGTCCAAGAGAACATTGTGTGCAGTCTGCTGGCTACTCTGTAAAGTCACTGTTTCACAATACTTACAGGGGTTTCTGTTAGTTTCTGGGCGCAGAGGAGAGAGGATAAACATGCTACTACTGGCAGTGGGATCAGACTTTAGTAAACTCTTTTTGCTGATGTTCCCATGTTTTCTCAACAGTTTAATCTTGTGAGTTTTGATTGAACAGTGAGCTTAAAGTTTCAGCTCAATGAATGTTACTCAGAATTCCGGCCCGTCAGACCACGAGGAGAAAAAAACACCTCATATATCTAAATTGAAAGTAGTTGAAGTTGCATTACCTGCAGATTTTCTATCATTTCCTATCATATTGTATTGCATTGTACCATACATATCGTATCATATGGAAGTGGATTGCATCTTATAATGTGTTGTGACTGGATTGTATCATACCATACTGTACTGCACTGTATAGCTGGAGGTTATTATGACATTAACACCATCTACACAGTGAAGTATGGAAATGGCAGCATCATGCTGTGGGATGTCCAACGTCAGTCCTGCCTGCAGGTCTTTAATGTTTCCTGCTGCAGCACACATGAATCAGACATGACTCTGCTAACATAACCCTAACCCTAACCCTAAAAAACAAGGAACTGATATTACTGCACTTTTTATTTAATTTAGTGTTAACAGCTTTATTCTGACTTCATGTGAACACTTCACAAACCTTTTTTCCTGTAAACCAGTAGATAACGATGCTGAAAACTTCCGATGGCTGAGTTATCCTTCGTTAACCCCGGTCCTTGTCCTCAGTAAGGACAAAAGAGAAAGTTTCTGGGAAAGTAGAACAGAAAGGGATCATCAAGGTCGGCGGTGTAGGTGAAAAAAGGGGTGGGGGGGGGAATCTGTTTGGATGTGAAGGGGACCCTGACAGTAGCACATAAGAGAAGAAAGGAGGGGGGGGAGTGTGAATGAGTGCTCTGACGTCAAACATGTCCTGTGGCACGGAGCCAGAGGGACCAGAGGCTCGCAGCTCTGGGAACACACACACACACACACACACTCCCACGCACACACAAAAACACATCTGAGGATGTTGCCTCCTCCTGAGATGTCCGACAAACAATTCCTTCTCAGAAGTCCTCGCATTGTAAACAGCCGCGACACGTGGAGGCGAGTATCCTCCGGCCGTGAAGAGACAACCGAAGAGTTAATGAGTCGGTGGAAGGCGAGATGAGACTTAAGCTGGTGAAAAGAAGAGAAGAATGCATTGTTAGGAATTAGATCTGCCAGATCTTAAAGTTTTGCCATCATCGCCCTCTTTGTCCCCTCTGTGTCGTCACGGTGACCCGCAGATGATCTCCAAGCCCAGCGATTCGCCCGTGCCCCGGCAGCACCAGAGCCACCCGGAGGAGACGGAGGAGGAGCTGCGGGAGCACCAGGACGGGGGAACCCTCCCGTCAGGCATCACCATCAAGCAGGAGCCGCCCGACCCGCAGGAGCTGCAGGAGGAGGCGCTGCAGCAGCACCGCGAGCGGGAGAGGGAGCGGGAGCGGCAGGCCGAGCAGGAGCTGCTCTTCCGGCAGGTAGGAGCAGGAGTTGCTGAGCAAACAACGTAGGCAGGGAGAATCAATATGAAGTTTGAGGGAATTGATTCCGGCTCTGCGTGGCAGCGAGGCGTAGGTGTTACCGGGGAAGTCCTGGAGGGGAACACGCATGAATGTAATTTGGGTTGGGAGGATGTTGTGTCTCACGGTATCGGGGTGATTAAATGCAAGGAGGAAATGGAAGCTGCAGCTTTTGTTGTGGCTGCCATCTGCTGGCCACTTGCTGTGTTTACATAAAAAATATGGAAGCACTTTATTCCTCCACTCAGTCCACAGAATCATTCATGTTTTGTTTTTTTTATCTTTGAGCAGCAGGCTCTGTTGCTGGAGCAGCAGCGGATCCACCAGCTGAGGAACTATCAGGCTTCCATGGAGGCGGCCGGTTTGTCCATCTCCTTCCCGGGACACCGGCCCCTGTCCAGGGCCCAGTCGTCCCCGGCCTCGGCTTCTTCTTTCCCCATCAGCGTCCCCTCGCCCGACCCGCCTGTCAAGCCGCGCTTCACCACAGGTTTCCATCCACTGCTACTCCGGCTTTCACGTTTTCCGCCTTAGATTTTCATGTTTATTTTGTGAGCTTGCATTGAAGTTTTAATTTTTGATGAGCTGCCAGTAGTTTTTATTTGAATTAGCTTTTGCTTTTATGCTTTTGGGACTAAAAAAGAGAGAAAAATCCATCTAAAAAGCAGGTGACTAGGCCAGAAAAACAGCTGAATTGTGCCAAGCACCATCTGCTAACTGGGATCGAACTTTTTCTCTTCCTAACTCAATGAACAATAAAATATTAAAGAAATCTGTGAAAAAATCCCCCCCTAGCTGTGAGGATGCTGAATATTGTAACAGTTCTTGCATTCATCGAAGGTATTTTTAGTTTGTCCTACTTTACTCCCCGCTTACTTCCAAAGAACTTAGAAAATCCAAAGAAATTGTGATGAGTGCAAATATCAGGCTGGGCGTTTCTGCATTTTTAAAGATATTATAGTTAGAGAGAGAGCCGAAATGTCGGCACCTTTAATCATTGCGTATGTGTTCCCGCAGGCCTGGTGTACGACTCTCTGATGCAGAAGCACCAGTGCATGTGTGGAAACACGAACAGCCACCCGGAGCACGCCGGGCGGATTCAGAGCATTTGGTCGCGGCTGCAGGAGACCGGGCTCCGAGCGCAGTGTGAAGTACGTGCAGACGCACAAACAAGGCGGGATGGTTTGCAAAGCGCTAAACTGAATTTAACGGCTGTTTCCATCTGCGTGTGTGTGTGCAGTGCATCCGTGGGAGGAAGGCCACTCTGGAGGAGCTTCAGACGGTTCACTCTGAAGCCCACGTGCTGCTGTATGGAACCAACCCACTCAGACAGAAACTTGATTGTAAGTAAACTAGAAGCGCTAGAAGATGAAATCGCTCCGCTGGGTGTCTTTTCATTTAATTTTTACTTCCTGATCCCCAGGTTCAATCACTCCGATGTTTGTACGGCTACCGTGTGGAGGAGTCGGGGTAAGAATTTCGTAGTTTAAACGGATCCAGAGTCAGTTTTCGTCTCGTATGGACACATCTGACGGGCCTGTGTGTGTTCCAGGTGGACAGTGACACCATCTGGAATGAGGTCCACTCCTCCAGCGCATCTCGCCTCGCCGTCGGCTCCGTCGTAGAGCTCGTTTTCAAAGTGGCTACTGGAGAGCTCAAGGTAAACCTTCTGCGTTTGGTTTTCTCACAAGCTTAAAGGGACACTGTGTAACTTTTGGCCTCTAGCCGTCCAAAACCTGTAATTTCCCCCCAAATTACATCTTTGACCAAGATATAATGATGGGTTATTTCGGGGGTCTGGGGACATTGTAAATCTGCATGAGCGGATCCGTCTCTCATTGGTACATGTGACCTGCAGCGCTTTGTCCTGCTGCTTAAAACACAGTGGGCTGAAATTTATGCTCATTTTCCTTGAAAATGTATTAAATCTGAACAAAAAAAGAGGGGGAACATGGTGTCTGAGGAGCCCAGAAAGAAAAAGACAGTTGAATTTTGCAATAGTGTGGTGTGACCTGTGAGTAGTTACAAGTTTGGCCCCCTAGTGGCCAAAAGTTACACAGGATCCCTTTAAAAAGGAAGAAAAATAGATGATTATGTTGCATTAAGCTTTTGTAAACAATGACTTTTTTGTGGTAAAGTGGCTTTTACGTCCTTTTTTATGAAACCAAACTTTTTGAATCAACATGAAACCACATGTTGTTTAAATAGCAGTTTATGTGTTTTTTTCTGAGATATAACGCTTCGTGAATGCCCTCAGTGTTATTATATTTCATTCGAAAGCCGCATTTCGGACTTTACAGCCTCCCATCTGCTAAATCATAATGTTCTTAGTGGCGGTTTGCCACGGCTTGGTAAACAAAAGAGGAACTAGTCAGCGATCCGTGCTGCCGTGGCTTACAGGCTTTTGGCCTCCTCTGCCTCTTTTCAGAACGGTTTCGCTGTGGTCCGCCCCCCAGGACACCACGCCGAGGAGAGCACTCCCATGTAAGGCCACAGTCGTCACCGCACTCCGCTGGAAACGCTTCATCCATGCATGTACACATACCAGCTTTGGAGCAGGCCTGTGTGGAATAGAAATGACATAAACCAATGAATTTATTTGCACATAAAATACCAAAATGCCTTCATTCCTCCAGCCGTCTCAAGGACTGCTGCATTTATTTTTAATATTCGCCTTGAAAAGTGTTCAAAATGGATTATAAAAGCGTAAAAGTGGAGCAGGAAAGTAACTATTCTTTTCTGTTTGCTACTTTTTCAGGGGTTTCTGCTACTTTAACTCGGTGGCCATTGCAGCCAAACAGTTACAGCAGAGACTAAGCGTCAACAAGATCCTCATCGTGGACTGGGTCAGTCCTCTACGTCCTGATAAATGTCTTTCTTCTGCTAGTTTGGAGACTTTTGCAATTATTATGTCTGTGCCTCCTTCTTCAGGATGTTCACCATGGCAACGGCACCCAGCAAGCGTTTTACGATGACCCCAATGTTCTTTATATGTCTATTCATCGCTATGACGACGGCAACTTTTTTCCAGGAAGCGGAGCACCTGACGAGGTGCGTGTTCGAGACTCATAACTTATTCAATTCAGCCGCTCGTAAAGGGAGGCACATTTTTTAAAGCTGTAACACACCCCACTGTTTATATTTTACAGCTTTTTAATTCATGTTATTATCATATTTCGTCTTCTTTCTGGCTTTTCTTTAATGTGTTTGATATTTGAAGGATATTAGTTATAATGGTTTTGCTTTTCAGGCAGAAATGGTTCGTTTTGAATATACAGTAGTGCCACCTGCTGATCAGCTTTGAGAAATTATTTATATTTATTTATGTTATATAAAAATGAAATTATTTTAGAATAGGAACTTATGATGCTTGTCCATTTTTTTAAATTTTATTTTATTTAAGCTTATTTTATTTTATTACTGTTTGCACCTTTTTCAGTTTAGGTTTTTTTTAATGCATGAAAAAGTTTTTTAGAGATCAAGTTTGATTTAACCGGTTAGAATTGTTATTGTAATGCAATCCCATTCACAAATGAAATACTGGTTTAACATGAAACGTGAAAAAAGTCAGCCATGCAATTCATGATAAAACCATGAATTTTAAAAACATTCAACACACACCCTTCAGCACATTTCAGAGCAGTATGCACTGCTTTTTTTTTTTTGTTTGTTTGTTTGTTTTTTTAAAAAATGGGAATATTGCTGGAACTCTCTCCCAAAACATAAAAACATCTTATGAATTAAAACATTTGGGATTTAGGTCAATGCAAACCAGACCGCTGCAAGTCGGACTTATCCATTTTTTAAAAGATCCTCCTGACTACCAGTAGTTTAAATTTGTCCTATGTGGGGGACATTTTTAAACCTTAACATCTCTGTCCCGCTTGCGTGCTACTGAACTGTTTTTGTCCCCTAAAGAGGACGTTTTAGGCTTTAAACAATGCCATGTTTGTAGGGTTTACTACAAGAACATTTTATGGGAAGAAGAAAGTAGCTGCTTCAGTATACAACTGTGATAAAAACAATATCTTTTTTATATTTACATATTCTCATTACCCTCCAAATATTTGAAAAAAAAAAAAAATTTCCCCCCTGGTAGTCTGGTGTTTAAGGCCCTTTTTGCATAAATAGAAGTTACAGCCGTGCTTGTCTCCGCAGGTGGGCAGTGGTCCTGGAGTCGGGTTCAATGTCAACGTTGCATTCACCGGAGGCCTCGACCCCCCCATGGGAGATGCAGAGTACCTGGCTGCCTTCAGGTATCAGACGATGCGTCACAGCCGAGAGCATCCATGGTCACATGTTTACCTTTTAACATGCTTAGAAAAACAAAACATCCTTTCCCAGCAGAAACCAGCAAACATTCTGTCAGGTTTATACTCGCTTCGGTCGAGACTTAAAGCAGTGGAGAACATGTAAACTCTGCACAGGCCCTCCCCCCCTAGATACCTTAATGCTGTAGATAAGAATAATAATGGTGTAACAACACAGTAACAACTGAATTTTGAACCCACACTAATTCTTTTCTCAAGATAACAAGATTTATTCTCCATTACTGTGAAAAAACTGTTAAAAAGAATAATTGCGGCTCTCGCTTTCCCCAGGTTTCATTACAGAAAAATGTCAGTTTCTTTGTAGTAGATTAGTGTTTCATCAGTATTATGGCTTTATTTGTAACTCTTACAACTTTTGATTAATATTAATCGCTCTTAAAACGACTCATTGTTTATATTTTACCCTAAAAACAATCTGCGTAACTTCTCCTTTCTGTTTTAATTATCATCCTCCCTCACATTGACGTGTCGGCTGATAATCATCGCTCTCCACCCTCTTGCTGTCAGATCCGTGGTGATGCCGGTAGCCAATGAGTTTGCTCCGGACATCGTGCTGGTCTCCTCGGGCTTCGACGCCGTGGAAGGACACCCTCCGCCCCTGGGTGGCTACATTCTGACGTCCAAATGTGAGCGTGAGATTATCTGAAGCCTGTTTCTTATCTCCATGTCCAGCTGCACTCCAGAAAAAGATGCGGGAAAAGTGGATTAAAGATTAAAAGTGGGCATTTAATTTATTTGCATGTGTTGACTCTGTTCCGGCTTCCTCTCTGCAGGCTTTGGCTATCTGACCAGAGAGCTGATGACCCTCGCTGGTGGCCGGGTGGTCCTCGCACTGGAAGGAGGGCACGACCTCACCGCCATCTGCGACGCCTCCGAGGCCTGCGTGGCCGCCCTGCTCGGACAGGAGGTACGGAGGTCGCTCTGTTTAGATTTTAGGGAATTTTAGGTTTAAATTTTAGCAAAAAGGTGTGAGGAAGACGCTGGAAACAACACAGATAGGATAGAGAAAGATGTGTTACTCTGTTATTCATTCCTCACATTTCATTTCTTTTTATATCATATTTATTTTATTTTAACTTCCTCGTTAAACCTTCCTGTTGACCTCATGTGGAAAACGTGCTAAACACATATTTATGTTTTTATTTATTTATTCTTTTTTTAATATTTTTTTTTTATTTCTGTATCTTTTCGCCCCGTCCAGCTGGACCCGCTGCCGAAGGCCATCCTGGAGCAGAGGCCCAACCCCAACGCTGTTCACTCTCTGGAGAAAGTTATAGAGACTCACAGTGAGTTCGCCCTCAGATACACAAACATCGTGACTAATCTCCGGCTAATTGTTGACCCGTGTCTCTGGCTTTTTCTCCGTCTCCTCCGGCAGGTAAGTACTGGCGCTCCGTGCACCGCTATTCTTCGCGGGTGGGGCTCTCTCTGTTGGAGGCCAAACGAGGAGACTCCGAGGAGGCGGAGGCCGTCAGCGCCATGGCGTCTCTGTCCGTGGCCAACACCAGCGCCATGGATCAAAGGTAACACATCCACAATCGCCGATTAGACCCATGAGGATGTTTTTTTCCTCTGCTGTTCTTACCTGAGATCAAGAGTTTGAACCCTTTGGATTCTCTTTGTTTTTGTCAGCATCTACAATAAAAACCCCATTTCCAGAGAAGTCCCAAGATTTATTATAAATAGTTTTACACCTTTATTGAACATACACACATAAAAAGAAAATCTTGTTTCTTCGATGGTCAAATTAAGCGTTTAAGAAATCCGAGCTGCACCATCTGCATTGACAGCGATCCCCTGAATCTGAACTGCAATAAGTTTTATTTAAATATATATTTTTAGATTTTCACAACCCCTTATACCTTTTTCTTGTGATTAGTTTGGAAACTATGGACTTTTAGCATAAATTAATAAATCAATAAATAATGCATCCCAAAGAGGATGCAAGGTTCTGTTTTTTCTTTAAAACAAAAAACAAAAACAAATCCCTAAGCATAGAAAAAAAATAGCTTTTTATCAAAAATGATAAGTTGTCTTTTTACAAAGGTTCCTGCAGCATTTGTGGCTCTAAAGGAGTTTTTTTAGGCTGAAGGCAAAAGTGGCTCTTTGGATTGTAAAGGTTTCAGACCCCTGAACTACACGATCAAGTAAGAAATATCAGTGTTCATCCTTATAGACTTATAAACTTATAAATGTCACAGATACAAACTGTATCACAACTTTTTTTTTGTTGTTGTCTCTGTAATCAGTCTAAAACTGGTGCATTTAAGCTACTTTGGTGCACTTTGGAGCTGAGATATAAGGCTATCTTAGAAATTTAGCAAATGACTACTGGGTAAAAGGTCAATCAAATGATTGATTGAAGTCATGAAATCATTAAAGAAAGCAGGTAGGACAGCTCTAACATGTGATGCTGCCACATTGCCTCAGGAGCTTCTGTTATTCTGCACACAGACAATATATGTGTCTATATCTTTCAAAAAGTCTTTGCATTAATTACAACCCTAAAGGTTTGCAAGCCATCCGATGCAACCCCTTCCTATCAGGGACGTTGGCTTTTGCACCTTTTGACGATAACAGCTTGGATGGTCTGCCTTATCTCGGTCACGTAAACCCACACAGCAGTTTTTTACCCCCAAAAGCAGCTGAAACGTGAACTCCGTCCACTTCTTTCCATCT
Organism: Craterocephalus amniculus; assembly: GCA_036024015.1. Lineage (NCBI taxonomy): Eukaryota > Metazoa > Chordata > Actinopteri > Atheriniformes > Atherinidae > Craterocephalus > Craterocephalus amniculus. The sequence continues at coordinate 1,908 of JAVQJG010288292.1, read as the reverse complement.
GCCACTGCCAGACAATTCTGCAAGTGTCACGTTACATTTCTGGATGCAGCAGTAAAATTCAATGTATTGACTAAAAATTTTACAAGGGACTCCTGTGTATAATGTGGTGGTGTGATGCTTTCACATGTAGTGCTGCTTGAAGGTCATATGCATCCTACAGTGTATCTGTCTTATCATATTCTGCTCTGTGTTAGCCTGCATTGAGATTTAGTCGCCCATCCATAGTAAGAATGACCAATTCTTTGGTGAAAGTCACTGAATTTTATCTTCATCAGGGTTTCAACACCCAAGCTTAAGGATCAGCCTCTAAAAAGAATCACATATTAGTTCATTTCTTATCCGTACAATCAAATATCTGTCCTCCGAAGGTTAGAAAAACACATTTTAATGAGTTTTAGCATTAAAACACCTTCAGTATTAATATAATTACTGATTAATGAGCTATATATATGATTCCTTATTAATATAAAGGCTGAATATATTTGTTAGAATCATCTTTCATTTACTGGACCATGTTTCCACCAAAAAAAGGATTTGATTTTAATGAGAAACTGATTCACTAACTCTCTGAAAGGTCAATTTTATTTCTATATTTTTATTTCTCCATAGTTTTGCTGCTGCACTAGATTACTAGTTTTTATCCATCCATCCATTGTGTGCTGTTTATCCCATAGTAAACAGGTTCAGAAAGAAAACCCAGACAACTCTCTCCTTAGTGACAGTGTCCAGCTCTTCCTGGGGGGATCCCAAGGTTTCCCGGCCCAGGAGGATATGGAATCTGCCCAGTTTTAGGTTTATATGATAGAAGATGAAGAGGAATTATCTAATTTGGATTTAAAAATGGAATAAACCAACCGCTTTACTCAGAATTAGGTTTAATTTGGAAATGAAGATTTGCATTAATGTTTACATGGTCATTTTTCATCCGTTTAAAGCAGAATTATTTTTAATGCTGAGTTAAATTAAAAATATTAAAATTAAAACTGAGGAATTAAAACTCATGTAAATGGCCAATGTGTTTTCACCACACGCTCATCCCAGTTAGTTGTGCTTGAAAAACTACCCCTTTTTGGCCACTATTAAGATTTCTTGGTCAAAGATCAGGGTTGAAACAAAACTTTTTAGCCCACCGAATGAAAACTAACCAGGAAAGGATGGTTTTGAACAAGATGGCACCCATCTCCTATCATTCAACACAGCAGGAGATATCCTTGTATTCTTTATTCTTTGCACTGCTGTTTCGGGGTGGGACAATACATCGATCTACATCGATACATCGATCATATGGTCAATGAGTCAATGGCATCGATCCAAAATCCTAACAAAAGTCGATACTAAAGTAACCAGTTATCAAACGCACTTTTATTTTGAAAATATTTTCTTTTAAACTGAATTTTAATGCCAAAGATCAGGAATAAATGTTTTACTGATAATCTAGTTGCTTTTTGTGATGAAGAAATAATTGTGATCACTGATCAGTCACTCATGATATTGCTCTCCATCATTTCATATCAATCAGTGGATCCTTGATCGAAACCAAAATCATATCGTCACTGAATTTGAGACAACGGAAAACATCGAAACGCTGTATTGATAATTTTTGTTTACTTTTTTCTGAAAAGTTTTTTTCCTTTTTATTTTTGCAGATAAGTCCATGAAAACTCTAGCTGTGTTCGAAATCGTCCACTCGTTCACTCACTCCCTATTCCCTACATAGTGTATAAGATAAAGTGCTCTATGTAGTGCACTACATCAGGGATGATGAACGGAGAATTCGGACACTATACCAGAATTTTCTGAACACGTCTACGTCAGCAGATGCGCCAGATACTCCTGTGACAAAAAATATGCGCCGAGCTCCATGTAAACAAACTGGACTGGTCGGGACCATTAAATTACAGGATTATC